>JANHFO010001788.1:77308-87556 GCA_032468095.1 Pareas carinatus
TAAAGTTCAATGTTAAATTTTTATGTTTTCTGCACACCGCCCTGAGTCCTTCGGGAGAAGGGCGGTATATAAATCTACATAAATAAATAAATAAATAAATAAATTTAAATTTCCACTCTGGTATGAAGGTTACTAGCTTATCATGAACTAGTTTGACCTTCTGTTAAACATAATGCCCAGCATCAGTGGAAATCAATGAAGAAAAAAATGTAATAGCTTCTGTAATCCAGAGATGGGTCATGAGAAATGGGAGGAAAACACAATTTTTTAAAAAAGCTATCCAAGCTTACACAAAGTGAAAACAACTTCAAAACTTTCTCTGAGCGTTCTCTTTTTTTATTGCACAAGCTCATAGCAGGAAGTTATATCACAAAGTTTGAAAAACTTTGTGATATATAAATAAATGAAATTATTAAATATGATTTATGTATTTTACCATGTCCTAACAACAACGGAATCATTTATTTCATTCATTTGGTGGTGACAGTCTCACAAATTAATTTGTTTTGAAAGTCATGGGCATGCTGAAATTTGAGAATCACTACTGTTTATAATGAAAGTTTGATGTTTCAGAAACGGCTTAAATACTACTTTGAGAGACAATGCTGAACAGTAATTGAATGAACGATTACGCTAGAAAATTCAAAATTCAGATCAACTCACTATATAACAAATAAATAAATAAATAAATAAAATTATTTGTATTATCCTTATTTGGCCCAACTATGTACACAGGTAGTCCTCGCCTTACGACTGGTCTCTTAAAGATCATTTGAAATTATGTTGGGTCCAGAAGGGCCATACAAGTACTTTCTGGCATCATAAAATGTCATTTTCACACACCCAAGTGACCCCATTTCATGAGCTTGGCAACTGGTTTCCCTTTATTACAGGTTGCAGTATCCTTCATTTACATTGTGGCATTTGCTTAACACCCACAACAAAAATGTTGCAAAATTAAATCAATTCAAGTGATTGCCTCAATTTAAGACTGGAAATTCATTTTCAATTGGGATTGTAAGTCGAGGGCTATCTATATATTCATGAGCTCCTGTAGGAAAGACAAAATATAAACATAACAAAAAGGTGCCCCTACCCCAAACAGTTTAAAACAGAGTTTCTAGTTAAGTATAAACTTTCTGTTTCCCAAAGTTCCCAAAATGACACAGTACTGAGGGATATGACACAAAGAAAGTATTTTTACAGTGTTATTGGATGGTCTGCAGAAATTGTTTGATTTTTTTAGAAAGCACATAAAGAGCACCTATTTTCAGACCCAGGCTGCTGTTTAGAAGCTGCTCTTGGCTGTCTCTGAATTCAGGTACATGCACACCCACTTTAATTCATTTTCCCCCTTTCTTCACTCCTTGCAAAAAACCTGCACTTCCCTAGAATGCATTAGAGTTCCCATTAGTTCCATGTAGAAGATAATTTTTTTCTGATTCATAAAATTAACTATATTACAAATTAAATAAAAAAATTGTGCCAAAAGCAGCTCACTCTGAAGTTTTAACTATTCTTGGCGCCCATATTCATTTAGTTCAGTGAGTTAACTAATGAGCAGTAATGAAAACTCACCTCTGTAAGCAAAACTGCTAACATATCTTGTCTCTGAAAACGTATTGCAAGGTGAACTAATGTGTATCCCACATCAAAAGCAGAAGGCCGATTTAACAAGCGTACTTCATCTGGAGTAAGCTGGCGAGCAATATCTCCTCCTGATGATTTATAGGCTTCAATAGCAGCTAGATCACCTTCTACAACTCCTGGAGACATGAAAATTGTATCAAAAATTATTATTTTTATTTTTAAAATTTCTAATTACAATTTTACTTTCAGATTCTTGGAATCCTGTTAAGGGAAGTAAATATAGTTGCAATTAAATGAGAGCTTTACTGATAACAGATAACATGTACACAGTGCTGCAATAAGATTTTTTCCTACATTGTCTCTGAAAGTGTAGGTCATTCAAAACCTCTCTAGGAAACAAAATGCAAACTGCCTCTTGCAATTTGTGTGCGTGTGTTTCAATTTCATCCAAGCAACATAGTTTAAGAATAAATCAGCTTATACATAGTACATCACCACTGTGAAAAAAACTTAAACATATATATCAAAATTGTTCTTAATAACAAATCTGCCTGCACTAACAATATGTTAACTAAGAAAGTCTTCGAAATGGATTTTAGAAGCACTCTGCTGGATTATCTCAACATCATACTTAATATGAAATCCTGTATCAGCTTGCCTAGGGAGATTTCACAACAGCATTGATATAGCTTGAATATGACTAAGTTGAGCATGATGCCATATAATTTACTGAATTCTTGTCAATTATAGCATACAACCTGTTGAGAGTATTATTTTTTTTATCCCATTCATATTCCAAAATAAAACTCACATTGTCCTCCATTTCACCCTCTCAACATTTTGAAGGACTTATATACTGGAATTAAAGCATTTGATCCAAAATTACATACTGAATTTAATGATTAAATGGTGATGGGAATTTCAAAGTCCTAATCTTATCAAAAGCTACTAGATCACAATAAGAAAATTGCCACTTTCCTGAATTCTCCTCTGCAAAAATAAAGAAAGATTTAGGAAGAGACTAAATCAGGGATTTAGATTACTGAGCATGAGTTTGGAATTAATAGCTGAAATGTTTCCTTCTAACTCAATGATTCCTATATATAGACCACATGTCTTAGTACCTTAGTACAGACTCAAAGTATTAAAATATGCCATTTCAAAATATGAGTTTAGAAAAACAACCATCCTGTATTACAATAAGCCAACTGATAAAAAAGTGATATGTTCCCTTGAAAAAGAAATCAACCTGTCATCACACAAAGGATGAATCTAGATGAATCTCCATTAAAAACAAAATATCAAAACTGAGGAAAAACTATGAAAAAAAGGCTATTTAAGTAATGACTTATGAATGGAAGATTCTTTTTGATTAACTATTTGAGAAGCGCTAAGTTACATACCAGTAATAAGACAATAAATGAGTGGATTTTATAACAGATTCATTTTAATATAATCTCAAAGATTTCAAGAGTATAGTAAATTGCTTAAAGAAAAAACAGATCTTTATTTAGATTATTTTTTTAAGTCTGTAAAATGAAAATAGACTTCAAGAAACCAAAAATTCTGGTTCAAGGGAAAGTCTTCTTTTCCCAAGGAATAAAGTAACTGCTGGAGAGAGGTTCCATTCTAGTGTCATAGTAAGCTGAAAAAGAAATAAATGTAAATTGGACTAATTGCCACAGTATGGACAATATGAGAGACAAAAAGAGATCAGCAAAAGAGATGAGCAAAAATATAGAATAGAATGTTGATTCTATTGCATTTTTTTTGCAAATGGATAATCATGCTTTACCTTAGAAAGTACTGTAGAGTTTGAGAGTTGGATTTGCAGATTTTGAAAAATTTTATACTAATCTTTAAGTAACTTTCCCCGCAGGGTCTCATCAAAAAAGCTACAGATACTACATTCAGCACTAGCTAAAAACCTAAAGAAAATATAATTAATTAAAGATTGTTAGTTAATGGCTTCACAGCATGGCAACAAGGAAGGGAACAATCATAAGAACAGAGAACCCAGACAGAAGGCTTGCACATAACTTATTCAGACAACAGCAGAAATACTTGTCAGGCCACTGAAAGAACACGGAAATAAAGCTCAAGTGGAAAACTCTGTGTGTGGCTGTTTTGCATCTGGTTAGTATTATTATTTCCAAAGAGTTATGGAAAACACATATCTTATCCACATCAAAGGCACATATACATTTTAGGCTGTTTTACAGGCTCTCTTTTAATTGCTTAAAGCAATTAAAATTGTGTTTTAAAATTGACTATTTAAATTATATGAACCTAACAGAAGATGACCTCTTTATTTGCTAGTAATTTGTAACAAAGTTCTTTGTCAGTGATTACCAATGTAGTCCTAACTTATCCACTATGAAAATTTTGGTGGCAAATGCCCCTATTATTTTCACTATCCTGAATTTGGCAGAGTCCATATGTTAAAGAAAACCCTGTTCAATATCTTCCTATTCAATTTTCCAAGCTCAAGAGAAGCTCAGATTGTAGCACCAGATGCTGTTCTGCTCACCATAATGAATTTTACCCAACTGATGTCCAAATAAAAATGGTATGAGCAATTCCACTTGCAAAGAACCTTGCAAACTCATCCAATAGGTTGGAAGACATTTAGCCTCATTTATCATTCTCTACAAAAGTCCAAGTCACTCTGAACAGGACTACCAGGTGGGAATCAACAGGTTCAATAAAAATGGAAAAAAGATTATCTTTTGTTTCTCTTCTTATTACCATATAGCAATTGCACTTAGACATAAAACAGCTTCACAGTGCTTTATAGAGCTCTCTAAGCAGTTTACAGAGTCAGCATGTTGCCCCCAACAATCTGGGTCCTCATTTTACCGACCTCAGAAGGGTGGAAGTCTTGAGCCGGTGAGAATAGAACTGCTGGCAGTTGGCAGAATTAGCCTGCAATACTATTTTAATAATTGCGCCAACATTTGATCACAAGACAATACCAATGTTCAACTATTTCATTTTGCAGAAAGGTATATAATAGCTAGATTACAGAAAAATAAAATAAATTTCAATGCAGTATTTTCTTGTAAATAAATACATGTAGAGATATACAATCCATTAAAAAAACCACCTGTTTGGCCTAAATGCCCAAAGAGGAAATATTATCTTCTAAAGAACAGCAATTTAACACCTTTATTCCATAGGCTGGAATGCTAACTCAAATATTCATACAATTTAGTCTTGAATCACAATTCACTATATATCTGAAACAAAAGAAACATGACAAAATATACAACTAAAACACAAGTAATATTTGCTAAAAAAAGAACAAATTTGCTTCAAGAAACATCTAAGTCCAAAACTATCCAAATAAAACTCCATTTCCTTATAACCAATTATGAATTCTATTCATCGGTAACTAAATTTCTGCTGGAGTAACAGAAAAGAGTGGGAGAAAAAAACTTGTACAAAAATGCTGGACAAGGCGCAAACAAGAATACAGAAATTTATTCTTACACTCATGAAATAAAGCAAACTAAATAAAGCATGCGTTTCTTGTCCTATTTTTTCCATTTATACACCTACTCCCTTGAACAGTAAGGCACTTTCAGAAACTGTGGAAAACCAGTTGCTAAAGGGTATTAAAATCTATTTAACAAATAATTCAAATATCACTTTCAAAATATTCCAATACAAACCTAAATTACATGTTACTCACAGTTACTGGAGTCAAACCTAAGCTGAAAAAGCCACCTGAAATATGGAAAAATAACAAAAAAATTTGCTGTTAATCCTTCTTTCCTTCTAACCTTTACCTCTTCCAGCACAGATTCCTAGCAATTTATCTCTCCCTACTGTTTTATAATGGATCACTGGATTACATATTATATAATATTTCAGACAATATTAGACTTTTTGCATAGCATGATAGAGCTTGCACAATCCATAATCAATTGAACTAAACACAACTCACCAGATAAATTTAACAGTTCAAAACCTTGGTAAGTCTCCTTCTATTTCAGCAATGTACAACAGTCTATACAACTAATTAGAATAAAAATTTTATTAAGTGCATGAAAATCATATTATATGTCTGATTGGCTTATTTCAGTCTTCTGTTATAGAATACAATCCTTTCAGAAATGTACAGAATTGTAGCCAATTAATATGCAGCAGATATAAATTCTGTCTAATACTAAAAGATATAAAGAAGCAGGCACACTGAAGAATTATATATACTGTAGAAACAGTAAGTAGAAAATTGGAAGCAGGGAACAAACCAATTCACTCTGTTATCTGTCTCAAATGCTTACTCAGATTATATAATTATTTCTTAAACAAAATTAACTTCCTTCATACTGTATTCCACCCTTGAGAGGCAACTTATTATATGTTTGGTGATTTGCTTAAAGACAGGAGTATCTAGAATAGAATGTCATTTTACAAAGAACGAAGAACCTATAGATATATGTTTGTGTTTGTGTACACAACGTGGAATTACTTAGTCAAGCAAAGTACTGAACTGTGCACCAGAAATTTGTCTCCAGGGATTTTTAGATGTCAGCTTTCTAGATTCATTTGACTCTAGTTACAGGTTGCTTATAGAACAAAAGCTGCTTCGGTCATGTTGCTGAACAATCCACATCAAACCTGAATGAAAATATTATGCTTTCTGGGTGATTCATGAGTGTCTGGTTATTATGTGCCACGGTAACTTGTTCATAATGTGCTGGGATGGAATCCAGAGAAAATCTTTTATGGAGGTTCCAATGTTTTCTAGAGGTAGGTTAAAATGGAAATGCTGAGAGAGATGATTGTCATTGGATTATAATTTCTTTTAGAGTTTTGGTTGCTTCCTCATGGCTTCTGGGCTTTACTGATTTCATTACTACCGTGTTTCCCCCAAAATAAGAGCAGGTCTTATATTAATTTTTGCTCCAAAAGACACATTATGGTTTATTTTCCAGTTAGGTCTAATTTTGGGGAAAATGTGGTACTAAATGCATTCTTCTGGCTGACAATCTTAACTAGGGTTTATTTTGGGGGTAGGGCTTATATTAATAATAATAATTATTAATTCTATCGTGCCTTTCCATCCAAGTGCAAAGAAACTGTTCAAAGATTATATTTCATGGTGAAAATTATAGTGTCAACAAATTACAGGCGATTTCTAAATCTTTTTATGACAATACAGAGGACATGAACATAAATGACATTAGTGGACCAACTATACCAATTTCTAGAGAACCAATCTTGTCACTAGAACAAACATTTTACTTCAGAGATTTTAAACTTCTGTGGTCCAATGGGCACATCTGAAAAAATGTTTGGTTATGGTAGGTGTGGCCAATCATAAAACTTTTATAAATTAAAAGCAAAAGTGCTAGAATGCAGCAAACGTTTCATTTTCTAAGAATGCTTTTTCAGTCTATGGAAATATAGGCTATGACTTGATATTTTAATATTTTGCAAATTAAAACAATCTAAAAAATAAAATCAGATCACAGAACTTTCCGGGCACCAAAAATATGCTACAAATACCGTTATTCTGAACTACATACTTATTTCCATTTAAACAATTGTAGCCTACTATTCTGCCTTCATAAACTTCAGGTGGTCCAAAATGTTGCTGCTGTAGTACTGACTGACAACATTGTTAGGGAGCATATAAACTTCTTACTACAATAAGATGTTCTGAAAGGCACTGAAAACCATGCTATTCTTTCAGATCTTGGAGGAGGTTGTTTAATGAGTCCTGTAAGAATTTGTCCTGTCCTATGTTATTTTTTCTGAAAATACATCATCTGTTTCTCTATTATATCAATAAATGTAAATAAACAAAAAGTGATTTTCTATTACAGTATTACATTGATTATAAGATGCAGGTTTTTTCGTACTTTGGTGTCTCTATATTCATGGTGCATCTTATATTCAATGTAGGGTAAAAGGTATGCTTGTTGAGGCAGACACCTGTGGTGTGCCGCGGCCTGACAGCTGTGTCAGATGTTCAGCGGCAGTGCACAGACCAGCTGAGAGGGGGAAAGGAAAGTCTCTCAGCACACCAGGTGCGCTAACAGGAGGAAGCAGCCCATGCTGGAGCGGGAAAAAATGCCTCCATCGGTCACGCTGAACAGCGGCCATCACAACACGCCGCTCGGAACGCAAGAGCAGGAATGAGCTTCCCATGAAGGCTGGGCTGTCCACCCTCTGCATGCACTTAGCCCAGCCCGAAGCCCAATCAAGTCACATGCCGCAACACAGCCGTGCAAGCCGCAACTTTTGCCAGCACCTTTCCTGTTTTTTGTTCCCGTGTCGTGGCCCCAATTGGAGGCCCCAGTGCCACCAGGCAAGAGGGGGACATAGGGACTCTTTGCTGACGCTGCAGTAGCAGCAGATATCAGGAGAGTGGCTAAAGCCTCGTAAGTGCAGAGCTCCTTCCCCTCCGCGTATGAATGCTGAGGGTGCCCCGCTCCTCTCAGCTGCTGTTTCCTGACAGTGACCCTGCGCATGCATCATTAGCAATGCGCCAAGTGGAGGAGGCTGCGGATCAGGCTGTTTTGGTTGAAGACAGCAGTGGAAGAGCGATGGTCCTCTTTAGCCTCTCATGAACACGAGTAGACCAATTAAGGGGAGGGAAAGAAATCCCTTTCAGTTGAGAGGCTTTCCTTTCTCCCGTCTCAGCTGTTCCGTATACAGCCGCTGAATATCCGACACGTGCACTGCCCTAGCTGTCCGGCAGGCGCAGCTCCACCACCCCCGCTTGTCTCCCACCTTAGGAGAAGACTCATCTGGGAGGAAACCCCTCCGGATCTCTTCTGTCTCCTCCCCCGCTAATACTGTATTCAAACGAAAACCTATTTCTATTATTCTAGAAAAATAAGGTTGCATCATAATCAATGTAATATGTAATATGGTAATTGTGTTCAATATTCAGTTTCAAATATGATCGTCTTCTGAGTAAGACCAATTACTCTCATGCATTCTCCTCTCTGAATTTAAAGCTTTTCATCTGACAATTATTAAATGAATATTTAGGGAGACGAAGAGGACTAGAGGTTCTTACTACATAAAAGATACTAATTTGTTATTAATGCAAGCCATTTGTGTTTAGGCAGATTCATTGGCTGAGTCTGCTTGAGAATTATTTATTTTTACAAGTTTGAATTGTATTTTAATTGCTGTTTGTCTATTTTAATTATAATTCTGATTTAATTTTACTTGATGTATTTTTTATCATGAGTCACTTTAAGACTGAAGCAGAGAAAAATAAATAATTAAATTGCTGATGTCAGATCAATTATTTTAACTTCTGGCTTGCAAACTTCACATTATTCTGCAGTATATACATCACAAATGAAGATGACTGCCTATTCTCGCACCTCATCTCCAATCTTCAATAAACAACACTACACCGTGTGCACAATTATTAGGCAAGCTGTATTTTTGTATTTATTTAATTATTGAACAACTACAGTGCTCTCACAGAATAAAAGTGAGGTTTTGGCTCTCTTAGGAGAATATCTATGTGTGCACAATTACTGGGAAACTATTAGTGTGCAAAATTATTATGCAACTAAATGAAAATTTCCCCATCTCATTCATTTATTTTCATCTTTTAAAGTGAGAATTAAAAAAAATCAACTCAAATTTACAAACATTTCTGACATTGCAAAAAAAAACCACCAGTGATCAATACAGCTACCCTTCTTTTCAATAACAGTCATAAGCCTTCCATTCATGGAGTCTGTCAGTTTCATGATCTGTTGACTATCAACTTTTTGTGCAGAAGCAACCACAGACTCCCAGACACTGTACACAGAGGTACTGTTTTCCTTCACCATAAATCTCCCATTTAAGAAGTGCCCACAAGTTCTCAATAGGATTTAGATCAGGTGAGAAAGAGGAGCATGTCATTATTCTTTCACCTTAAAGCCTTTACTGGCTAGCCACACAGTGGAGTACTTCGATGCATGTGATGGAGCATTGACCTGCACAAAAATCGTGGTCTTCTTGAACGATGCAGACTTTGTTCTGTACCACTGCTTGAAGAAAGTATCTTATAAAAACTGGCAGTAGGTTTGGGAGTTGATTTTGAGTCCATCTTCAACTCAAAAAAGTTCAACTGGCTCATCTTTAATAATACCAGCCCATACCAGTGCCCCATCTCAATCTTACTGATGACTGAGTCAAAGTGGAGCTCTGTGCCCATTACCGATCCAGCCACGGGCCCATCCATCTGGTTCATCAAAAGTCATTCTCATCTCTGTCCATAAAACCTTTGAAAAATCTGTCTTTGGTTATTTCTTGGCCCAGTCTTGCCGTTTCAACTTATCTGTCATGTTTAGTGGTGGTCAGGTTCCAGCCTTCCTTACCTTGGCCATGTCTCTGAGCGCTGAATACCTTGTACCTCTGGGGAGGTAGGTTACAGTTCTGAAATAGGACAGCACTGGTGAATAATGGGTTCCTGGTAGCTTCACGTTTGATTCTTCTCAAATCTTTGGCAGTTAATTTACATCTTTTTATTCTCAACACTTTTCTTGCGACCCTGTTGACTATTTGCAACAAAATGTTTGATGGTTCTGTGATCATTCCTCACCATCTTAGCAATTTCAAGAGTGCTGTAACCCTAAGAAAGACTTTTTACAAATGTTTACTTTTCAGAGTCAGTTAAATCTCTTTTTT
>JANHFO010001788.1:132856-143883 GCA_032468095.1 Pareas carinatus
TTCTCTTGTTGAAGTGTTCAGTGTTGGAGATTAATTTGGTTCCTTCAAAATTAATTTCATGTCCTGTGGCTTTGAGGCGTTGGAAGAGGAAGGAGGTATTTTCTTCTTATATATACATATATATGTAGGTCTAGGTGTGTTCGAGTCTTTTCCCATGTAGGATTGAGAGTATCTTGGTGACGTTTCGGCTGTGTTGTTATTTTTTTTATTTGCTGATGGAGCTGATGTTGATATAATGAGCTGTTGTGTTGTAATCTATATCTATATATATAGAGAGAGTCATTCATTCCTTTAGAATAGAGTGATAATACAGAGACAATTATCTAGGAAAAAACTAAATTTCCCATAGCTCCTTCCCAAATCTAATTAACAGGACAAACAGTTCTTTTTAGTGAAAATCCATTTGGAGATAAGTTAAGTTAATAATGAAGATAGCATTGTTCGAACATTGTTATATGCCTTTTGTATAATACTTGATGCTAGTGTCTAATTTTAAAGTTAATATATGGTTTTACTATACAAAACAGTGTTCAGTTTTTAGTTTCTAACAGTTTGAAGCTTTTTTTAGTTCTTTTGTAAATACATCACCTCAAGTGTTTATTGAGCAGATGGAAAAGATAAAAATAATCTACATTTTTAAAAGAACATAATAATTGAGGCAGTAATTTTTTCATAAAGTTTTCATTGTTTGAGGAACAAGGATTTTGCTGTTGTACTATGTGCTGCACAGTGTGGCATGACTGAGCCATCTCTGGATGTCTGAAAGACACTTCTTGGACTTGTTAAAAGAAAAATCTGGTTCGATTCTAATCTGGGAGATGGACACTGAAGAAATGAATTGGAAGCAGCTGCATGAAAGAAGTCTTCATTTTATTTGGTAGTCAGAGACAAACAGTAGCATGTCTCTGGGTAGCTGACAAAATGGAGATGTGAGTAGGTGAGGTTTTATACATTCTTTTCAGCTTTGTGAAAGGAGGTGCCTGTTCTAGTGCAAAAATGTGTTCCTATGGAATCATATAAGGGTCATGGCTGGCTCTGCAGACAAAGGGGAAATGCAACCCCAAGGGGTTTGTCTGAGTTAGCTAATCTTACCTATTGTGTTAATTATGTGGAGTTTCTGGCTGTCCTTTTCCTATGAATAGAGTGGCCCAGCTTTCTGAATGAATGAAATATATATATACCTAAATAAAATCTCTTTAGGCTTCCTATAGCAGGATGGGGCTGCTTTCTACGTTCAAGATCTCTCTCCTCCTCTCCTTCAGGGGAAATATTCTATTCTGCCTCTTTTTAATATTCTGCAGCATATTTCATTCTAGGTGGGGTGCCTTCCCACGGGCTTCAGAAAGAAACATCAAGGGTGCCAATGTCACAATATCACAATTCAAAGATTCTGTAATCATAGCTGTACATTACTGTCTATGCTGACGCCAAAATCATGAAACATGTATTGTGACATCGTGACACAACTCCATTTTTCATACTTATTTGTAACATTGCACACTGGTACTTAAGGCAAGGGACAGCCTGTTGTGGTGATAGTAGTCTCCTGCTATCCACTGGAGTGGATAGAGGGAGGCTGAGTTCCAGTCATCCCTTAGGAACAAAGCCAGCTGGGTGACCCTGGCCTGGGAAGGAGGCAATGGAAACCCACTTCTGAAAACATTGTCAAGAAACCTGGATAGGTTATCAGAAGTCATTAAGGAGCAGAGTTTGCAAGGCAGCCTTTCATTGTGTGTTTGACATTTGCCTTTCCTTGCTCCCTCTAAATGCCTACCTTCCTATTAGGTGGTCCTCAAATTCTCAGCCCACGGTCTTTGAAACTAACACCATTTCCACTTGTCCCACTCTACTTCCTAAATGTTTATCTCTGAGTAAAGCTATTTTAAATATAACTGTTAGCAGTATGCTTGTGGGAAAAATATTTAAAGCAAAAGTAGGGTTTTTAATCATATGTGCATATTTCAATATTTCAAGGTTAGTCTTTTTTTTCTTCTTTTTCTTTTTAAATCAGTAATTTTTTAAAAAAAACACATGCAGAAAATTAAATATATATTGTATTAAAGAATTAACACTAGTTAGTTGATGGATATTGTAAAGTGAAATGCTTCATGAGAGTCCATGTATGCTTGAGAGAAAGAGAAATCAGTGTTTCAGAAAAACAACTGAACTGAACACCCATACTAGAGAGCACAAACAACTGCTTAAGTTAGCCCCATGTCCCCAGAAAACCCCTGTGACCTCCATTCAGCTGAGCACATGACATGAAATTCTAATTCATTTAACAGGAAGAGGCTAGGAATCGTCTCTTGCGGTGATGTAACAACACTGAGCCTTCAACATACTTTAAATCTCTTTTTCTGTTTTACCTGCTAAGTTTTAATTAAATTTATTTTCATGAAAGTATCTGACATCTACATTTTATTGAGTTTAAACCTATGAACTTAGAAATGGAAAAACTCCAAATATTATTGGATTCTGTTTTCACTCCAGATGGATTGCCCAGTGAGTAGAGAGTAATGAAAAATTGTATTTTAAAGCATACAGGACCCATAGGTTTCCCACATTTTTGCTTTAATTGAATACTGTTTTCGAATGATAGTGGTGGTGGTAAGAAAGGACTGCTATAATTCGCATTAAAATTCTGCAATTGGAAAAATGAAGTGTGTTAAAATTCAGAATGCTTCTCCTGAGTTAAGTAAGCCAAATGGCTTAGCTGACAGAGGGGATAAAAACAGAATCATATAACTGGGTTAGGTCATACAGTTCTTGAAGTATAGTAAACAGCAGATTGAATTTCAGCTAAAGAAAAACTAGGGAACACATTGTGGGAAATCTAGAGACCATATTTGGTTTGGCTTTTGCCTTGAGGGAGAGGGAAAACAGTATCACCCACTCACTGTGGTGGATTACACTGGAATGATTTGATCCGGTTTCCAAAGGGAAGAAGAGTTGGCAAGATTCTAATGAAAGCATAACCCGTTTAGCACAAGAAAAAATAACCATCCAGGCCTCAATCCAACTTATTAGGTAGTTACTGCAGAGAGATAAAAACAAGATAACATATACCTGACTTATTTACATGTTTCTGAGAATCAGAAGATATTTCTTTAGTTGATAACAACTCTTTACACACTATTGTGTTTATAGCAGTATTTCACATATATAGCCCAATTTTCCTCAACAGGTCACACCTACACACATATGAAATATATTTGCATTGTGCACACGTGTACTTCACATTATACTTCATCATATCTATAATCCTGTGCAGGAAGACCACCAAACACAAATCTTTCCAATCCAAGTCTAGGATCTTAAATATCAAACTATTGCAACTGATCATCAGGGCAGTCTCAATGAGAAGAGTCTAAAGTCTTCTTCATGTGCTGGGTAGTGGTACTAAAGGTAGTTGACCAGACTTGTAATTTATCTGCTACAGTACACCTACCTTTCAACTGCAGATCCACTTTTACAAATGATCAATTTCTTTTTGAATGCAATGATGCAAACTTTCAGCTCAGGATTCCCCCTCCCAATAATTTCCACACAGCCTCCAAACTGGATAGAAGCCAAAACACAAGATATATCTGCTGATCTTTTCAAAGCAGTCATTACCTTGTTGCTGCAATAGAACAGAGATGCTTACTTTCCTTTTATTGTGTTAAGCAATAAATGTATTTGTTTCTTTCTCATACCATTATTTTTGTCTTAAATGCACTTTTAAAAGGAGCAGCTGGAACAGACTGGAGGCTATCTCTATTGTGATTATCTAAAAATAGATCAGAGTTATTCAAACCCCATGGATACCTGTCTTTTTGCCCCTTGTCATATAATGGTATGACATAAACTTCCTTCATTGTTAAAGACCAGTTTTTGATTACCTATATTAAAAGGACAATCAGTAAAGAAAAGAAAAATTAATTAAGCCAATATAAATAATAAAAAAATAAACCAATCTAAATACCTTTTAATAAAATAAAAAGACCTTGCTACTCTCCAAAACAAAAAAACTTCCAACCACAATAGCTATACTGTGGAGCAGAAATTAAAACCACTAATAAGTGGAGAAAGTTCTCTTCGTTCAATCTATCAAGGATAAGAGCAATGATTCTATATAGTATAGGCAACCCAATAATACATTCATAGTTGTCTCAATTTCCCCACCAAGCAGAGGCAGAAATATGTTTGCATTCACATAGTATTATATGTGGTCAAAGAAAAAGCAAACCGAGATAGCAACTAGATAATAATTATAGCAATTTGGAAGTTATTTAGGATTTTGTATAATCCATTTCATGAATGTTAAGTTATTTGAATTCACTGAGAACTTTATAGAGATCTGAGAACAGTTTTTTTTTCTGTGCACCTCCTGCTTATGACAATTAATGCCATAACTCTTAGCTTGCCCTTACTACTATGAACATGAGGTGTAGTACAACACAGGAAAAATGGATTTATAATGAAGTATAGACTTCATAACATTCGCAGAATAATAAGTCTGTATGTTATTATAATCTCCGGAAAGCCATTAGCACAAACAAGGTAGGAATCACTGCACAAAGTCCATTAAAAATAACATCATGGTTTTGCTACTATACACTAGGCTACTCACACAACTTTGTAACATTGAAATACATATCCTGTAATCTTAAGAACCCTTGCCTTCGTATTGCCATTTTTCATGTCACAGCATGAATTATCAACTATAAGAAAAGAAATGCTACCTGTAATTTAAGACATTGGGAGCAAGATCAATTTTTGTTTTGATGTTGCCCACATTTTAAGATAGTCATGGTATTCCACTCAAGATCCTTGGTCTGAAAAGAGATGGGGAAGTTCGTTCTAGGGCAGGAGTCTCCATCCTTGGAAACTTTATGACTTGTGGACTTCAACTCGTAGAATTTCTCAGTCAGCTTTGCTCCCTGTTCTAGGGAAACAGTATTCCTTGATTCCTATGCTGGATGTGGAATTCTGGAAGGTGGTCCACACATCTTAAAGTTGCCAAGGTTGAGAAGCTTTAACTCATGGGCCACAAATGTTCAATTCCCCACCTTCCTCCTCTACTTATTTGTCAACCAAGAGTTGTGAGTTCTGGCAAGAGAAAAATATATCTATTCCAGACTGATTAGAAATTTTCAACTTAAATTTCAAACCATTGGTATTCTGAGATCCCTCAACTATATTTGTAACATTTCTAGTCCATTCATTATTAATTTATTTTCATTTTTCCGATCCTCAATAACCACTATGTCTCATTTGCATTAGTATTCATAATAATGGCAGGCATAGGCTGGTAATTGAATGCAATTAAAATCTAAAGACAGACACACTCAGAGATATTAAACAATACACATGTGATTATCATATTGCCATCCTGTAATACCTATCATTCATTTTCCTATTACTACATAGTTTAAATTATGGGCCATTGAAGACAATACTTGAAAGCTTTCAAGGCTAAAAGACTGTTCCCTGAATCGTGGCTCATTGCAGTTATAAGTATGTACATGTGCATGCATACAGTTGTGTGTTTCCAGTTGTTTCATTCAAGTACTGACATTAAGATTCAAAACCTGATGTCCCTCATGTAAAATCCCTACCAAATGAGTCATTTAGTGAAAAATAGAAGTGGAAATGCAGAGTCCTTGATGGTTTGTGAGCTTGGTTGTTTTCTTGCAGATGTTTCATTACCAAACTAGGTAACGTTATCATTGCTAGTCCAGTCCTTGTTATAGTAAAACCTTGGATTGCTAGTATAATTGGTTCCAGAACCATGCTTGTAATCCAAAGCACTCATATATCAAAATGAATTTCCCCATAAAAAATAATGGAAACTCAGTTGATTAGTTCCACAACTCTCCTCGCTCTCCATTTCGCTCTCCCCTCTCCTTCCCCTTCCTTCCTCTTCATCTCACAATTTGTGCCAGTCAGCTAGGGCTCTGGGGGCTTCCCCCTGGGCCCAACAGTTGATTTAGAATTTTAGAAACAAAATAACATGGCCCCTAAAACAAAAAAAACCAAACTACAATAGAGAACAAGTGAGCTGTACTGTAGATGCTGGAGACTAAAGAAATACATTTTTCCCATTCTAAGCTGATAGAGAAAGGGAATGCCTCCAAAGCTACAATGTTGCAAAGAGCTCATTAACATAGATAAAGGAGCAGTTGGCTGCTGCTGACTGATTCATTTTGAAGCAAATGTTGTCAATAATACAAAATTGAACAGATTGAGCCAAGAAGCAAAACAAAAACCTAAAGATAATTAAAATCTGCATTCCCTCACCCCATTCTTTCAAGCAGCTGGCTCAGATCTTTTCAATTCTACCACCAGCAATCTCCTGTAATCTCCTGGCTTGGGAAGAAAACCCTGGAAACACTTAAAACAAGCTGATTTGGCTATTGGTGCTCAGGTGGGCTCTGGGGCTTCCCTCTGCAAACTGCTGATTGGCTATTGGGTATCCTTAGTTGGGCTCTGTTACACTCCTAAGGCAAGACATAGCTCATTTATCAAGTTAAAAATTATTTAAAATGTTTGGTCATCTTGCAAAACACTCGCAGACCAAGTTACTTCCAATCCAAGGTTTTATTGTATAGATCTTAAATATGATTTTTGAAATGATATACCTTTAAATTTTGCAATTTATGTTATAAATAATTTAATAGCAAAATATATGTTTTTAGAAAAATGTTAAGAAGAAATGTAGAATTTTAATTTTAATTTAAAATGAAATGTTTGTTCTGTGCTCCTTTTTTAGAATATTATACCAAAGATCGAGAAATTATGTGAGCACATTGTATAAACAGATAATATCCTTGTTGAAAAATATACTACTTTAATTATTGAGAGTACGTTGAAATATATATTTTTAGAAAGAATATTAAGAAGGAAGGTAGATTTTGAACCTGAACTTAAAATGAATTTTTTTAAACAAAAAATGAAAATAATATTTGATTAGAGAGAATTGATAGAAAGGCATATACCGTATTACATCGAGTATAAGATGTCATCGATTCTAAGACGCATCCCTTATATTTCTACATTAGAAATAAAAAAGTAAACAAGTGAATAAATATATAAAATAAACTATTATGAACTTTATAAAAGTAAAAAATAAACTTTAATGCAAAAATGAAAGGTACATTGCATATTTACCCCCTTTAATCATCAGATTCAGTTCCCAATTCCCAGTTCCCTGAGGAAGGCTCTGCATTTTGCACTGAGGCTGGGCAGCCAGAGACTGCTGAACGGCAATATATTTGTTGAAAAATACACTATTTTAATTATTGAAAATAAAAAAATAAACAATTGAGATTTTTTTAAAAAAGAAATTGAGTTGTAAGCCATTTCTTGGAATGAGATAGCTGTAAGACTATTTTATGGATGGATGGATGGACAGATTGACAGATGCTGATGTTTATTTATATCCCACCTTGATTATTTTTACAAATCATTCAAGGCGTCAAACATTCTTCCTCTTCCTATTTTCCCCACAACAACAATCCTGTATGTAGGTTGAACTGAGAGATAGAGATTTATTTATTTATTGAATTTACATGCCACCCATCTTGTCACGAAGCAACTCTAAGCAATATACAAGATAACAATGACAATATAAAATGAAAACAGCGCCCCCCAAGCTTTTGAGCTTTATGGACCGGTTCCAGGGAGAAAGGCTTTTTTGTGGCCTGGAGGGATGTGTGGTTTTGCATTCTAACTGCATCCCGCGGATGGGGATTTGCTTGTTTGTGTGGCCTGGTTGTTGGCATGGTGCAGACCAGTACCAGTCCATGAACCAGGGTTAGGGACCCTGCATTAAAACATTAACATGATAAATATTAGCATTAAAATGAACAGGGTTAGTTAAGGACGAAACCAATATACAATGGGATTGTCAATGGTCCCACTGAGCATTCCAAACAAATAATTCTTGGAGCCAGCTTCTTCCAAAAGTCTTAAGTTTTTTAAATACATAGCAAAGGCACAGTCGAAGGGAGACTAATTCTGAATTTCTAATACAGACAACAGAACAGTAGAATTTCCCATGGCCAAACCCCACAGTTCATCACATGGTCCAGATAAGTAGAAACACTTTGTTTTGGGAACTATCCGCCTCCATCTAACACCTGCACCAAGTGACTTTGGAGGAGTTGTGAGGTCCCATGGATTGCACACATAGACATAAATAATTCATTACTCTTTCCCATCCCAGGTTCACACAGCACCCTCCCCTCTCCTTTGTAGGCAAGATTGAAATGGTGAGCCAACAGGTGATCAAGCTTTCAATCTTGGACTTTCATGCTGAACTTTGCTTATTGGAAGTCAACTGGGATGATGGACAACATGTGATCCTGGGAAACTACAGTCATAAACACATGTCAGTTGCCAAGTACCATGAACTTGGAAAGATCATTCAGCAAAATTCTATCTAGAGTCAAAGATGGTACAATCCTAAAATCAATTAACAGCCAATCCACTTTTCTTGAGTTGAATCTGAACCTTCTTTTTCCTATCCATATCTTGACAGCCTCTAGGCAATGGTTTGGGACTTCTGTTTCATCTTCCATTGAACTCAGAATAATGTACAATAGCTATTTAGTGGTATATTAATGATAGTACATCCCCTGCCACCACCTCCTAAACCTGCCTGCTCAGATAGAATCAGAAACACAGTAAAGTGTTGGCACCAACAAGAAACCTTAGAAAGATACTGTGGTTTACAGAAATAAAAGTTGGTGAGATGTTTAGGAGGATGAGATTGGTTGCATGACCAGTCTAGGTAATCCATATCCTTTGGACCTCTCTGTAATTTGTACTTTTTCAAAGTGGAAGATGGAAGTAGCATTGTAATTGTTTGTTTCTGCTGGATCCAAGCCTGGCCTCTTGAGGAGTGAGCAAAGCAACTCCTCTGTCAGAGCTGCTGGCAACTCATCTTCCCTCAAAATAGCCTTGATTGCACCCTGGATCCATCTCCCAATTTTCTTCCTCACTGCTTCAACTAACCCAGGTAGTGTAAGTTTCCAGTCCACAGGAGTCAGAACTGAAATTACAGAGAACTCTCTCTACTTCCTGAGGACCTCAAAAATCATCTAGGTAGCATGCAAGATATCAGTAAATTCCACTTATTTGGTTTCCACCTTGGAGTGGATGCAAATAGTTTTATCCCTGAAATGCTTGGAGGGTTGATCATAATTTACATTCACTGCTTGTCTAGCCTATCCTCTCTGTCCTTCTAGGACACTCCAGCTGTATAATAAAAAAGCAATTTCATTTTCCCCGCTGTTATTACAACAGTGTAGTAATTAGTATAGTATAATACCTAATACCTGATACCACTTGCTTTCAAGCATTTTTTTAAATTTCCCAGAGAAACCAAATAACCACATTGGATTGTATGGCTGGTGAGAAGCTGCTTAGGGGGTCTATTTTTATAGAATGAAATGCCTCAGCAGTTAATTCTCTTGTGTTGGCATCATAGGTATCTCAGCTTATGGTTGGAATAATTATTAATTTACTCTTAAACTTTTGTGTCAAATATCTAGAAAACATTAAAGCTGTAGAAAAAGGAACAAGGTCAAAAATAATGGAACTGCAAACTATTGTCTTAAAAGCATCCCAAAATGAAAGTTGGGGATGTGAATTTGTGAGACTTAATCCAGCTCTGTATATTGGTCTCTTTTTATAAAAAATGTACAGAAGAAATTTTAGTGGTATTGTATCAACACTGAGAACTCAAACTCTTTTCCTCTTTTCATTTCTGAAAATACATGGCTATCTGCATCTTAAAATTAAAGCCTTCTAAATAATAAAAATATTGTATATCTGCTGAATATTGAAAATAGTCAATGAATTCTTGGTCACATCTGTATCACATTTCATTTGCATTTACCCTTCTATTACAGTTCCACTTAAATTACTCAATTTGAGATGATGTAAATTCTTCATTCAAATAAGAGTGTTGGAAGAGAGATTCTATCATGTGTATTAAAACCTGTGGAAACTAGATTGTCACTGAATAATTAAAATAGAGATGATTATATATGTTAAATGTAACATGTTAATAATTTAAAAAGGGTATAACTCCAGTTGGAATTGTTTCAGTTGTCATAGGAATTCCTTTGGAACTAATTATAAATATTTTGGTGGTTGCATGCTAGTATTTATAGTATAATTCTTGACTTATGACTGAAATTGAGCCCAGAATTGTGGTCCTAAGTTGAAGCATCATGTGAGTGGATTCAGAGTTATAATCAGTTTTTTTGATGGTTGTTAAGCGAATTCCATTTTGGTTAACCCTGCAAATTGACAAAAAAGTCAAAATCATTGTCACATGACTGCAGGATGCTGCAAATGGCCGTAAAGTTGGACTAGTTGCTGAGTATCTAAAATGCGATTATGTGATGATACAAGTTTGTATGGCCTTTGTAACTCTGAAAATGGATCATAACTAGTTCTGGGGAAGTGTGTTAAATAGTTGTTTAACAATTGGTCATAAATGGAAGTCTACTTGTAGACTGAATTAATAAAATATATTTGCAACTTTTTATATCCATTAATTCAGAGGTTTTCAACCTTTTTCAAGCTGCGGACCTTAAAACATGTCATTGCTACATGGCGGACCCCATTACCACATATTCAACTAATTACTAATCGATAATTTTCCAAACTTTTCTTGACCTGTCTGTAGACCTTCTGGCAACTTGCCATGGACGCCAAGGGGTCCATGGATCCCAGGTTGAAAACCTCTGCATTAATTGATACTCAACTTTCTACTGAAAAGTAGATTAAGGCTTACGTTCACTGTCATGCTTTAGATAAAAATCTTCATCAAAAACAATACATCAAGCTCATTTTATAAAACACGATAAGGATATGATTACAGATAAGGAGTAAGGTAGATGCCATTAAGAAATGGTTAGGAATAAAATACTAGGAATTATGCTCTAAGTAATGTTAGGGTAAATCAATGTGTTAAGCATAAATATGAATGAAATATATAAATGTAA
Organism: Pareas carinatus; assembly: GCA_032468095.1. NCBI lineage: Eukaryota > Metazoa > Chordata > Lepidosauria > Squamata > Pareidae > Pareas > Pareas carinatus. The sequence goes on from JANHFO010001788.1 coordinate 143,860, forward strand.
TGTAAGGTAATATGGAACTGGAGG
>JANHFO010001788.1:175541-189113 GCA_032468095.1 Pareas carinatus
TGTACACCGCCCTGAGTCCTTCGGGAGAAGGGCGGTATATAAGTCTAAACAAACAAACAAATAAATAAATAAATAGGATAAGGAGGTTCGACTACAGTGGGTTTCAGGGAAGGAGTGATCTCAGGTTTTAAGAAGCCAATGAAAGACTGGAGGGATATATTTGAGATTTTGGTAATTCAAGTTCCAATGTTACTGGATTAATTACACCTTTAATGAGGAAAGGTCCCACACATTTGGGTATCAGTTTTTTAGATGGTTGCCAAGATTGTAGATATTTAGTAGAGAGGTAAACATGGTCACCGACTGCCAGTTCTTCCAGTCTGGTGCATTTTATATTGGCTTGTTTTTTATATGCTTCTCTTGCATCTGCTAGAGTTTTCCTGACTACTGGTCATGTGTTTTGTAATTGAGCAATCCATTCCTTGAGAGAGAGGAGGGGAGGGGGGGAGTCATCCAGAGGTAGTTCAGACTTGGAGACAAAGTCTTGTCCTGTAGCTACTTTAAAAGGAGTAAAACCAGTGCTGAAAAGCAAATGGCAGCAAGTCAGTCCAATTATCTTATAATTACAGTAAAACCTTGGATTGCGAGTATAATTGGTTCCGGAACCATTCTTGTAATCCAAAGTACTCGTATATCAAAGCAAATTTCTCCATAAGAAATAACGGAAACTCAGATGATTTGTTCCACAACCTTCCTTACTCTCCCATCTCCTTCCTTTTCATCCCACGATTTGTGCCGGTCAGCTGGGGCTCTGGGGGCTTCCAATTTGGAACTTTAGAAACAAAATAACATGGCCCCTAAAACAAGAAAATCCCAACCGCAATAGAAAAAAGGTGAGCTGATTTCTAGGTGCTGGAGAATGAAGAAACACATTTTTTCCTTTACTCTAAGCCAGCAGAGAAAAGGAATGCCTCCAAAGCTACAATGATGCAAAGGGCTCATTAACATAGATAAAGGAGCAGCCTACTGCTGGCTGATTCATTTTGAAGTAAATGTTGTCAATAATCCAAAATTGAACAGATTGAGCCAGGAAGCAAAACAAAAACCTAAAGATAATAAAAATTTGCATTCCCTCACCTCATTCTTTCCAGTAGCTGGCTCAGATCTTTTCAACTCTACCATCAGAGATCATCTGTAATCTCCTGGCTTGGGAAGAAAACACTTACAACAAGCTGATTTGGCTATTGGAGCTCAGTTGGGCTCTGGAGCTTCCCTCTGCGAACTGCTGATTAGCTGTTGGACGCCCTCAGGCTCTGCTACACTCATAATGCAAAACATCACTTGTTTATCAAGATAAAATTTATTAACAATGTTTGTTCATCTTGCAAAACATTCGCAGACTAAGTTACACACAATCCAATGTTTTAATGTAATGTAACACCTGAAGTACTGTTTGAGGACCCCATTGGCACATTCACACATTTCATTCGTTTGGGGGGTGATGACTAGAGCTGAGTCCCTGGTTGGTCCCTAAGAGTTTCAAAACTTCCTGCAAAAACTGGGAGGTAAGCTGGACACCCCTATCGGAGATAATGTGTTGAGGGGCACCATGAAGACTGTAAATATGCTGGACAAGAGTTTAGCAAGTACTCGAGCAGTAGGGAATTTTCTGGCATGGTACGAAGTGCACTTGTTTAGAAAATAAAATAAAATTAAATCGGTTAAAATACTGCCCCATTGGACTTGTTTAGGTGACAGTTTTCTAGAGGTTTTTAACATCCCACAGTTTTTATGGTCTGTCCAGACCTCAAACGGGATTTTGGCTCCAGGTTAGAGGAGTCCAGCAGACTGAATAAGCCTTCTCACCCCCCATACTACCCACCTATGTTCTGTGTCTGACAGTTTTTTAGATGTGTAAGCACAGGGCTGCAGGTTTCCCATTTCTTTTCATTAATACAGCCCCCACCGCCACATCACTGGCATCTGTTTGGATGACAAATGGTGCATTTGGATCAGAGTGCTTTAGGACCGGCTCCACTACAAACAATCACAAAAGTAGCCAGAAGACCCCTGTTATCTACCCATCCATCTGGTAAAATGCCACCAGCCTTTTAATTCTCTTAGTCTTATTCCTAGCTCCTTTACAAGGAATAGATTAATTACAGTGGGTACAACCTGGGTGTCAGTTGTTCCAAATTCCCCTCTTTCAAAGAAACCTGCACAACAGTCCATGGTCAAAGTTCTTTCCTCGAGTGCTGGAGATGGGAGAAACTCGACGACTTCCACCCCTCAGCGGTCTCTCAGGATCATGGAGGTGGCTTAGCATTTTTTGCAGCAGGTCCAGGGCCTAGCATTCTTGGTCGGACCTCCAGTTCGGCATTCTGCCACCCGGTGCCCTTCTTTGCGCACTTAAAACATGCTGTGAAGCGTGGCTGTTGGCTCTGTGGCTTTCTCAGCTCTAACTTTTCTGGCAGGGTTTCCTTCTATCCCTTCTCTTGGGGTGACCTATTTCTCATTCAATCCATTTCAACTTTCTCTGCCAGTAGAAACCCATCACACAGCATGGGTGAGTCACTTCTCGAGATGCAAGTGTCGTAAATCTCATTGTTTAGCCCATTCTTGTAACAGCTGATAAGGATGTCTTGTGGCCCATCAGTTAGCCTGGAAGCTAGGTCCCGACATTCTTCCATGTATTCAGTCATTCTCCAGTGGGATTTGACCCCCAGTGGGGTCAGTGGGTGTTCAAAATGCCTGTGGGACACAGTCATGAAGTGAACAAAACTCCGCAGCTTTGGGACATCATTATAAAGTGTGACCATTCATCTGCCGCAGCCCCTTCTAAGGGTAACAGCCCTGATCTTAGCTGCCTCCGAAGGTAGATTGGGGCCATACTCCTGCATGTAAGTCAGGACATGGGTTATAAAAATCTCCAGGTGTTGAGAGTCTCCATCAAATTTAACTCGCGGGGTTAACTGCTTTTATTTCTGGTTGGATCAGCTCTTGCTGGGACAGCACCCGTGTTTGGGCCTCATAGTACAGCTCTAGGGGTCGCAGCTGTGGTAGACAGGAGCTGCCCAGTTGCAGCTTGCGATGTAGCTTCCCTCTCCTCCTCCTCAGCTACTGGAGACGATCGCAACTCTGCTCCTAAGGGTCTGAGAGTGTCATGAACTTTTAAGGTCTGGAAGGCACCCATCATGAGCTTTACCGCTTGCTCCATTGTAAGATCTGTGAGGTTCCCCTAGTTGTTGGCGTCATCACCCCCTTCGCACTCCCCCGGCTTTGTTCATTTCTCCTTTCACTGGCTTTCTATGGTGAGGGTCACCCCTTTAGATCTGTTGTCCCAGTCTTCCTTTCTCCCAATGCCACCTGGGCTTCAGGGATTCTCTGGCTATGTCAACCTCCTCTGTCCACTTGGAGATGTCCAGTGCAGGGAGAGTCCTGGTTGAAGCCTCCCCCCAGCATTTGGCTTCTTGTTGATTGCTGATGTGAGCCGACATACTGATGCCATTCACCACGGTAGATATGGTAGATTCTCTGAGTTAACTGAGACTGCAGATCCTGCCTTCCATCCCTCCCTCAGGAAAGTATGACTCTTGAATCCATTGAGTTGAATCAGAGAAACTTTTACTGAAACAGTTAGCAGTAAGGTCAGGCGGGATCTGAGATTCCCACACAAAGCATATAGCAATTTGTTCCATTTCCCAAGTCCACTCCACTTAACCAGTTCACCTGTAGCCAATACGATGCCATGAAGATGTTTTGAGAATGCTATGTGCTAGGCAGATGGAGAGTTCACACTCAGGATGCAATGGCCTTGAAGTTCACAAAGACCAAGTGGGAAGAAGTCCGTGTCATCTCCAAAGGCAGGTCCCCTCCCTAATTCCCATGCAAGTGTTACAAGCAGAATTCCAAGCAGAGATGCAGGTGTCTCTCCCCGCCCCCCGAGGAATGACAGGTGGTGTTGGTCCTAACAAAATTTTTACATGTTTTAAAGTATTAATAATTAATTTTGCTTAGTTTTGGTACGGAAAGAAAAATGGAAACGCTTTGTGAAGCCTAAATGAGTAGGATAGAAAGAAAACAACTTGTATTTTACCTTTGTATGCAGAAATGAAAAGGGCTTTTTGAAAATTCAACACTGGGGTTAAAATTGGTGTCTGATATAAATAACTTTTTCCTGTGTTTAATTATTATTTTATTAAAAGTACAATTCATATATACCCCTCCCTCATATAATAAAAATAATTTACCTTCGATTTGGTCTAAAAAGGACATATTCTAAAGCATGCGTAGAATTATTTGCAGTAGAGATGAAACTGAAGAGAAGGAAGACAAGGTCAGGTACTCCAAGTATCTGTGTCAGCTGTTTATGGATGATGTGCTCTCTATATGACATTTGTTGCTGGGTATTCCTTCTAAATCTATACCATCCAATAACATCCTGCAATAAAAAATGAATAGAGAAATATTTCATTATTTAGACACGACCGTTCAGTACATCATGCCATTGAAAGGGGTCATTCTAACCTGAGACAGCAGGTGGAGAAAATGATTCCAGAGCAAGGAGATGCTACTAAGGTGGTTTGCTTCTGAGCACTCACTGCAAAGGAGGAGGGATTATAAGCCTACCCAATCCACAGAAAGTAATGTGTGGATAGGAAGAGTCTATTGAGATCAGACAGTTGGACAGATAATAGAGTTCTGTGTCATGAAGACAGTGCTTGAACTGGACATGTAAGCCAGCTGGCAACCAGTGAAGCCCCTATGCTACTATTTGTTTGCTATACCAGTGCTGACTCCTCAGCAAGAACATACCTATTTTTACAAGCTCTACCTTCCAAATCATCCTTGAGAATGGCCTCATAGTGAGCAAACTATAGTAATCTAGCAAAATGTAAATGGCTTGGATAATTGTTGCTAGAGAAAAAGTTGGAACTGCCATACAAACCATAGATGGGCAAGGAAACTCTTATTGACAGCTTCCATTTGATGGTCCAACATGAGCTTCTAGTACAATGTTCTCTACCATGAGCCACAGCACACAGATATTATATTATCTCATAGTATTCAGATAAAGATTTTAGATGCATCTATTAGTCATGTCATTTTGTAAACCTTCATGCCATGCCATGAAGCTTGAAGTCAAGCATTCTAAAGATCCTTAAATGAATGAACGTGTTAGGATTTAAATTCAATAGCTGTACATTTACTTGACTGAACTATAGTATGAAATTTTATTCATATGCAAGAAAGCTATTTACAATGGCTTGTGTATTAAAAATATTAGCAAAAAGGATCTGGTTCCGGGATGCTGTAAGCAGATAGAAAATCAGAGGCTCACTCTGAAAGATCCTTTGCTGCTCACTCTCTTGGTCATAAACAGGGTCCGATAGCCTTCTTGGAGGGAATGCAAGCAGGAGCAAAGAAACGGGCTCCTGAAGCAGGCGGTGGCCAGTTCGGGGGCTTCGGGAAAAGCTCTAGAGAAGTAGAGGAAAGACCACCAACCAGCTGATCAGTGGCCATTGCAGCTGATGGGTGGCCATTGCAGCTGATGCCCTGCAAAACAAGTAAATCTAAGCTGGAAGAGAAGAAGCTGAGGAGACACGGAATGGACTGATCAATGTAAGCCTGAAATAGGGTGAGCAATAATATTTATTCTTACTATAAGAAAGGAAGAGAAAAAAGAGAATGTCCAACAGACCTAAAGAGTCCACTGAGGATCCTATACCTCGAGAGCTGAGGTCTGCAGCGGCGGTTTAGAACAAAAAGGGGAAGAAATAAGAACCTTAAAGAAACAAGAACCTCAAAAGCAAAGAAAAGGGAGATTTCACTAGACAATAGGTTCAACTGTTAACTGGGTGAAAGAAAGGAAGACTGTGAAAAATAAAAGTTTCCAAGATTGAAATTGGAAGTTAAAGGGGGAAACAAAAATAAATCCAAATTAATAGAAGAGGTCATTTAGTGGCGAAAGGTGATATTGCAAATGAAAAAAAACCCTGAATACTTAATATACCTAGCCACCACATAAATATATAAAATTTAATCAACCTGACATAAAGAACATAAAGAAAAGTAAAATTAGTAGATATGGGAAGAAGAAATCTTCTATACAAGCAGCAGAAACAGGTCAGGGAAATAAACAGAGCATGTTATTAAAAGAAAAGACGAAAATAGACCCCTCACAAAAAAACAGCACAAGAGCAATTTGTTCTACTCCAAGAAATCATAACAAAAAATCATGAAGAAGTAAGGGAGAGATTCGCAGAATCAAAACTAGACACAGAAAAGCTGAGTCAACAATTGGACGAAATTAAAAAACAAAATGAGCTCCAATATCAAATGATCATGAAAAACGAACAGTGAATCAGAACGTTAGAGGAGAGAATGGAAGAATATGAAAAAAAATTGGAGGAATTAATGCACAGAGAACAGAGAATCACAAGGGCCGTGCGAGCAAGACAGGGCAATGATAATGGAAAATGAATCAGAAATAATTTCAATCAACATAAATGGTCTGAACTCCCCAAAGAAAAGGAAGGAAACCTTTAATTAATTACAAAAATTAAGAATGGACATAATCTCTCTGCAATATATAACCAAGAACTACTATAAATTATCAGAAAACCCAAAATTGGGGAAACTATTCTACTCTCTCTAAAGTCCGTTAAAAAAGGAGGAATAGCGGTATACATAAAAGAATCATTAAGTCCCAAACAAATTTACAATGATGATGAAGGGAGAATATTGATTATTGAGGCCAAAATACTTCAAAAAAGAACTCTGCTGGTATCAATATACGCAACCAAAGAAAAACAAGAAAAATTCTACCAAAAATTGCACAAAAAATTTGCTGAATTTAATTACCAAAATATTTGTATTGTGAGTGACTTCAATGCAATTGTTGACAGAAGACAAGGCTATAAAATCAATAAAAGTAGGAACAGAGGAAGGAAAAGTCTACCCAAAGCCTTTTTTAAGATGATAGAGGAAATGGGACTTAAAGATATATGGAAAGAAAATAATCCAAATAAACAACAATATACATATTATTCAAGCATTCACAAAGAAAATAATCAAAATAAACAACAATATACATATTATTCAAGAATTGACATGATTTGGGCAACATTAAAACTAGTAAGTAATACCAAGAAATCTAGTGTAGAAATAGGAACATGAGCAGACCACAATCCAGTCAAAGTAATTTGGAAACGTTTACAAAGAAGGATAAATTGGACAATGGACAGATTGGTATTGGAAGAAAAGAAATTTATAGAATTAGTAAACAAGGAATTATATTTCCTCTTGAAAGAAAACAAAAAAGAAGTCACATCTACAAAGAATGTATGGGATGTGACTAAAGCATGCTTTAAAGCAGTGATGGTGAACCTATGGCACGCGTGTTGCAGCTGGCATGCAGAGTCATCTCTGCCGGCATACACACCTTCACCCAGCAAAGTAAAAAAAAAAATCTCTTCACCAGCAAGTCAGAGGAGAGACCCACTGGGCAGCTAGAAAGCACTCCGCTGCCCCTGGAGAGGCCATCCGGACCTCAGGAGAGGCAGTCTGGGCCTCTGGAGAAGCCACCCGGGGACCGGGGAAGCGCCTCGCCGCCAGGAGAAGCCAAAGGCGGGTGAGCAGTTCCCATTCTCATCCCTGGCTGGCTGGCTGACCCCGCTGTCTCTCTCTGTGTCTCTCTCTTTTTCTGTGTTTGTATCTGTATCTGTCTCTCTCTCTTTTATTTTCTTTCTTTCTCAGTCTCTGTCTCTCTCTGTGCATGCCTCTCTCTCTGTCTCTTTCTTTCTCCCTCTGTCTCATTCTCTTCCTTTCTCTGTCTCTCTGTGTGTATGTCTGTCTGTCTGTCTCTCATTCTTCCTCTCTCTCTCTTATTCTTCCTCTTTCTTTCTCTCATTATTCCTCTTTCTTTTTCTCTTTCTCGCATTCTTCCACTCTCCTTTTCTCATTCTCCCTCTCTTTCTCTCTCTCATTCTCTTCCTCTCTCAAAAGCAGGAACAAATATCACACTAAAATGTGTAATACTTAAATAAGCTTCAATTATGTTGCAGGGGGTGGGGTTGTCATGGGGGAGCATCGTCAGGGAGGTGGGAGCATTGCAGGGGGGCGTGTTGCTGTGCTGGCACTTTGCAATAAATAAGTGGGCTTTGGGTTAAAGTTTGGCCAGTCAGTCTCAAAAAGGTTCGCCATCACTGCTTTAGAGGCATATCTATAGCCTATGTAGCACACAGAAACAAAGAGAAAAAGCAAAGGTTGAAGACACTAAAACAGGAATTTGCCCAATTGGAAACAGACCTACAAACAAACCCGCAAAAGAAACATTTTAAAAAACAAATGGACTTAATAAAACACAAAATAAATTTAATGGAGACAGAAAAAGTGGCACTACAATTGAAAATCACCAGACACAGATTCTTTGAAAATGCCAATAAACCAGGTAGATGGTTGGCATATAAATTAAAACAATGGAAAAAGAAAAGATGGATAAGTAAACTGATTGATGAAAAAGGAGACACACAATATTCCCATGAGGGAATAAAAAAATAATAATCAGGAATTTCTACAAGGACTTATATGCCGAAGAGGCAATACCACTAGAGAAAATTAAAGAAAATCTTGAGAATAGTGGACTCCCCAAAGTACCAGAAGATTATAAGACTGTTTTGAATGAGGAAATAACAACGAAAGAAATACAACAGGCCATGTTCAGACAAAAAAACGAGAAGGCAACAGGACCTGATGGTATACCAGCAGAGTGGCAAAAGAATTCCAAGAAGCACTTACTGTACCCTTAAGCGATATATGTAATAAACTTATGATGACAGCCAAGATCCCAAATATGTGGTTAGAAGAAAATATTATATTAATTCCCAAGGAGAGTAACGATGTATCTCAGATTAAAAATTACAGACCCATATCTCTGTTAAATGGAGACTACAAAATTTTCGCATCTATTATAGTTGAAAGATTTTTAAAAAAATTAATTGAATTTATCCACCCAGACCAAAAAGGATTTTTGCCCAGGAGACAAATCAGAGACAATTTAAGAATAATAATCAACATCATAGAGTACTATGAAACACACCCTGAAAAACAAATGGCATTAGTGTTTCTAGATGCACAAAAAGCCTTTGACAACTTATCATGGCAATTTTTGGTTCAACAATTGGAAATAATGAAATTTGGCCAAAAATTTGTAAACATGATTAAGGCACTATATCAGAACCAAAATGCAGAAGTAAACGTAAATCAAGACTATATGGAAACGTTTGAAATAAAAAAGGAAGAAGACAGGGCTTCTTCTATCCTATAACTGGCTAAAGCAAATATTGAGAATAGGAATTGAGATCAAACCAGAAACATTTCTCCTATGTATAATCAAAGATAAAGTAAATAAACAAGATACTTATCTAATGTTACATATATTGTCAGTGGCTAGATTGACTTTTGCCAAAAATTGGAAAAACGAACAGTTGCCACAGGAACAAGAAATCATAAAGAAAATAACAGATTGTACAGAGTTAGATAGATTGACAATGAGGTTAAAGGATAAAGAGGAAACAGCTTCTACAAAGATGTAGAAGTGAGAGACTCAACAAGTGACTGACAGACAAATGCATCCAGAGAAAGAGTAAGAACTCAAAAGAAAAGGAAAAAAGGAAAGGAAAGGATAAATAAGGAAGATAGAAGAGGACAATTTAAGTAGAAAATAAGAGAGAAGGAGATACAGAAGGGAAGAAAGGGTGGGGTGGAAGTAAAGGAAGAAGGAGTGAGTGAGAGAAAGTGAGTAGAATGCAAGAGAGAAGGAAGTAGAGAAGAAAAAAGGAGGTGAGGTAGGAATAAGAAAGAATGATGGATAGAATAAGATTGAAAATTGGCCCAAATTAGTTAAAAACAGAGTCGAAATAGAGGAGGCCACGAAAGGGCAATAGGAGGGAGGAGGGCAGTTGTAGAAGGTAAAGGAAGAGTAAGGAAGAAGGATAGATAGAACAAGATTGAGAATGGGCCACAAATTAGACTGAAATAAAAACAGAAGAAATACTGAGTGGGCATAGACAGGTTAGTTGGAATGAACAGGGTAGAAACAGAAGGTTTAAGTAAGTAAGGTTAAGGAATGAGAGGAGGAAAGGGTAAGAAAGGGGAGATAGGAGAAGAGAAAATGAGAAGTGTGAAAGGAGAGAAAGAGGAAGTAGAGAGAGTAAGAGGGGATAAGGCAGGAGTGAAGAAGAAAGACAAATGGAATAAGATTGAAGACTTGCCAAGACAGTTAAAAACAGGAGACATACAGAGTGGCTAAAGAAGGACTAACTAGAAAGAGGAGAGTAGATGTAGAAGTTTTAAGTAGGTAAGTTTAGGGATAGGGATAGGTAAGAAAAATGAGAAGATGAAAGAGTGAGAAATAAATTAAAGGATTTAGGGGGCGGAAAATGATACAATTAATAATGTAAATAATAGAATTAACTATAGGTCAGATGAAAGAGACTGCAATTTCGTAAGGTTATTGAAACATTGAAAAGGTAAACATTGATTTTCTTTTGTTTCTTTTTCTTCTTTTTGAAAAGAAAAACCCAGTATTTAGGAAATTAAAGAATGAAAGACATGGAAATAACTTGAAACTGCAGTTGAAATATAAGCAAAATATGTATATGAATATATATATATATGTATAATAATGATAAGAAAGAAGTGATATCCAATGATATATTTTGTATAAAAAGAAAATGTATATTCTATTTATGTAATGTAAATATAAGGACTGTTTCCACTACTCCCTACCTATGTTACTGCATAATGGAGAAAAAAAATCAATAAAAATAAAACATTAGCAAAAAGAAGTCTCAAGTAAACATGTTCAGCCTTTACTATATATTTCATGGACTTACACATTTTATTACAATTTCTGCCAGAAACTCCAATGGAATGTGTGGATCACTTTGGGAGACAAGGAAAAGTGATGCTGCCTAGAGAACAATCAGGTAAGAGAGGGAAGGTCCCCCCAAGGTCTTAAGGGTCAGAGAAAGAAATTTAGGAAGGACCTGTCCTAATTGATCAGATGGCTAAAAGTGGTGGTGGGAAGTCTGTACTTTCAGACTTGCAAGATTCTGTAAACATAACCTTACAATAAAGTAGATTTAGCTCATTAGTTTTGTTCCTGTTTGGTTTATCTTGGGAGGGCTGACAGAAAGCAGCTTGTCTCTGGACTATAACTTTAAAAAGATGTCCAAGAACTAACAGAACTATTTTTAAATAAATAAAATAAAATCTGCAACAGAAATTTATTCCAAAAATATTCATACATTCAAAATGTATTTGACACATTCTATTTGAAATTGAAGCAGTAATATAAATGCCATTTCCCCCCAGGGAACTACGCTCAGTAACTCTCAGCAAAAACACATTCAGAAGCAAAATAACACTGAAATGAATTTTTCTATACAATAATTACAGAGCAAAATCAAAATTAACAACATTGAGGAAAAATGAATTCATATTGCTTGTTCTATTCCGAATGCAATAACATCCTTTAAGTGCATTCAGAGATGAGGCTCTTCTAACACGTCTAGATGGCTTTAATGGTTCTCACAAATCTATTTTAGAATATGATAGGGCCTACTGAGATGTCACCATGGCAGCAGCCCTTTTGAGGCTCCTAATCACAAAAGGTGTTTATTTTCTTAAACTAAGAAAATCCATTGCGTCATTATTTCACAGATGCCTCCTTATCTAGATACAGAAAAATAATGACCACAGGGGAAGAAAAAATAAGTGAGAATGGGAACAGGCATGACTTCTGATTTTCTGTCAGTCTCTTATGGGAAGCTAGTAGTGAGCATCAGAAACCAACCTCCCTCCCTCTCTCCTGGCAGGTATGTGGCCCCTACTACATTGGAGAGGGAGCAAGGAATTGCGCAAATAGTCAGGAAGCTGTCAGGGAATATTGAAAATAAAGACCATATAACCACAGCAGCATGGTGGTGGCACTGAAACAGACACAACTTCCCCAAATTTCATTTCCTCAGCTCCTGGCAACCTGTAAATAAGACAATTTGAGGTGCCATTATTGAAAAGGCTTTGAGTTCACTCAGTTAAAGGTTATAGAAACAAGAATTTTAGTAATATATAGATTCTTTATAAGAGGACATTTTATTCAGCATCTTATTTATATGTGATACTTGAAATTTCTATTAAGTTCTTGTCTTTTATTATGCAAAGTGGTGTTCTTAAATGCAAAAGAGGAAATAACCTCCTTCCTATGTATTGCCTAAAAATACTCGAGATCCTTGTTCCTTTGGGCCAGTTAACATTTTCAGAATGTTGAAAGCATATTAAGAGGCACATTCTGAAATGAGTGGGTTTTAGTTATTATGCTACGTAACCTATGTCATGAAACAGACATAAGGCACCTTAGTATAACCTCAAAACAGTAATATTAAAAATAATTATAAGATTTCCACTAACCAGAGACAGAGCACTGCAACAAAACACTATTTTAGGGACTTCCGGTTGGCTCTGCAGCGGCGAAAGACGGGTTTTTTTAAGCTCGTCGGCTTCAAGATAGCGTAGAGCCGCCTGACAGCTTAAAAACAGCTGTGAGGCGGCGAAAAAGCTTTTCCCTCGGGTGAAGAGGGGAAAGTGAGGTCCCCCTGAAGCCCCTGTTTCTAATCAGGGGCTGGAAGGGTAGAACTCCCCAGGGACATCTGGCTCTCCGCACTTGGAAGCAATCCTGCAGCTGCAGGACGAGACGCTGCGTCCACCTCCGTGCAAGAATTTATACAATTGAAAGATTACCATCGGACAGAACGTGAAGTAGAATTTCGGGCGAGTATTAATGTTTTATGGCTTAACTCTTCATTGAAAGTTTCCTTCTGAACGCAAGCGACAGAAACAAAGTAGCAATATGGCGACTGTCTTTTGTTCCTAGTGCTGCGAAAGTGAAAGTAGGAACGTTCTGAATCAACGTTCTGAATCAACAAGTCTTTGTTTAAAGTAGAAAGCGCTTTGTGGACTGAACTTTGTGCTATACGTATTGAATTTGAGATTTAAAAGAAGATAAATTATTGCTGAAAGGAGAAAAGAAAATAATTTTATTTTGGAAGATTTTTAAAAGTTTTTTTTTTTAAGGGGGGGGTTCTCTCTTCCCCTTTACTCCTGCTTTCTTTCTAAAAATAAGAAAGGAAAGGCTTGGAGATGACTGCCAAACAAATAAAGATTGGACTTGCTAAAAGTGCTGGGAGCTCCCCAGCTCAATCATCTAAAATATCTGCTTTAGCAGATCCTAATATGGAATCTCTTATTACTGAATCAGTGCAGAAGGCTGTGGGAGCTATGATGGAGGAGCACAGGGCTCAGCAAAAGCAGGATTTGGAGCAGATGATGAATCTTATAATCAAAAGAATGGATGAAGCCACAGCTAAGCAAAGCCAAGATTTACAGGAGGGTATTGCTTCTGCAATTAAATTGATGACAAGTAAGATGGGAGAATTGGAAGAAAAAGTTGCACAGGTTAATATTAAGACAGAGGCAAAGATGTCAGAAATTGAGAATAGAGTTGATGCCACAGTGGATGAAGTGACTTTGATACAATACAGAGCTATGGAGTTTGCCATAAGAATGCGT
>JANHFO010001788.1:196774-210672 GCA_032468095.1 Pareas carinatus
CTGTCTTTTTTATATTATGTCTGTGTTTATAAAACTTTAAAAAAAAGAAAAAAAGGGTTCTTTTGCCTAATTGGAATAGTTTGAAATAAGAATATATGTTTTGGGAGAATGTCCATGTTCATGGTCACAATCCTTCCCATCCATGACAATCTTAATTGTCTCCTTCTAGTTAGGTCAGTTTTGATTTGGGCTATTAACTTATCATAATTATCTTTTTTTAATGTTGTTACTTTAGCCATCAGATTTATTCCTAGATATTTTATTCTGCCAGTTACATGTATGGCTATATTTTCCTGCAATTTACCCTGTTGTTTTGATGTCATGTTTTTGGTGATCATCTTTGTTTTATGTTTGTTAATTTTTAGGCAACTACTTTCCCATAGTCTTCTATTGTTTTTATTAGTACGAGGGCTGTTTTAATTGGATCGTCCAGAATGAATACCAAATCATCTGCGAATGCTTGCAGTTTGTACTCCTCACCTTTTATTTTTAGGCCTATAATTTGGTTATCTTGTCATACTTTATCGTTTAAAATTTCTAAAGTCAAAATAAATAGTAAAGGCGATAGTGGACAACCCTGTTGGGTTCCCTAGTTTATGTTTATCTTGTTCGTGTTGTCTCCATTAATGATGATTCTCGCTTCCTGCTCCTGATATATCCCATTTACCACTTTTAACAAATTTTCCCCCATGCCAATATCATATAATTGCTGCTTAATAAAATTCCTGTCCATGTTATCAAATGCTTTTTGTACGTCCAAAAATACTAAGGCTAATTTTCTGCTCAGATGCATGTCGTAGAATTCCAAAACATTTATAATAGTTCTTATATTATTTCTTAACTGTATTCTGGGCAGAAAGCCTTTCTGGTCTGTATGTATATAAGGGGCCAACCTTACAGTTCTGTATTATTCTGCTTCCATAAATCACCATCTTATGTACTTTTTTGGGTACACAACTTTAGGAAGAATTCATAGAAATTGGAACAGATTCACAAAAATTAAGAAAGGCAAGAATGATCCTGGAAACTAAAAATTAAGTTATGTAAAGAGAAATTGATTTCTCTTCACATAACTTAATTTGCCTTGAGAATAGTCAGAGGAAAAGTAGATGACAGCATTATTCAAATGACTGAAAGAGTTTAACAAAGAAGTCAGGACATATGCACATCCACGAGTAGGGAATAGAGACTAATGGATTTAGGTTATGGGAAAGCAGATCCCAATTAAGTATTAGAAAACATTTCTGGGTGCAGTGAGGATTGATTTTCTGAAAAATAAATAAAATTGGCTGGAATGAATTCCAAAGATCTAAGTAGGTCTGTAGCATGAGGCTTGGTTTGTTTATATCACATTATTCTTCCATTTTTGGCATTTTTATCTACATTTTACTATGTATCTAGCAACGTATAATTTTTTCAAGAGTATACTGGTAGTCTTTCAGTTATGAATATAATGAAGCCTACCCAACACAGTTGTAATTCATAATAGTCAAAAATCAGATCACCCACATGACTGACCTGATTTAATGGCCTTTTTTGTGGTGTTCATTAAGCAAATGCTCTAGTCATTAACTGAACCAATGCTTCACTATGGATCGCTTTTGCTGAAAACTAGAAGTAAATGTTCATCTTTTTGCAAAAACATGTAAAATATGATCGTGTGACTACTAGACACCACAAGTGGCCATAAATGTGGCCCAACTGCTTAGTGTCCAAAGTGCAGTCATATGATTAAGGAGGGGGGAAGGCCATCAGAATGTCAAATCTGGGTCATGAGTATCTTTGAAAGGATTTGTCATAAATTCAAATGATCACTAAGTGACAAGTTGTAAGTCAAGGACTACCTCTACCGGAACAGTTTGAAAATGTTCAGTCTAAAGTCACTCCTTCTAAGAGCTATAATTAACTTTTCCTTCTTATACAGGAGAATAAATATGGATACAAATAGATATATAAGCTTACTTTTCTTCGATTTTTAAGAATTCTGTCCAAATTCTCTTCGTTGACTTTGCCTGCATAATCATAAAAACTGAAGAAAAATAAAATAGAATTATACATT
The DNA here is from genome assembly GCA_032468095.1 of Pareas carinatus. Classification (NCBI taxonomy): domain Eukaryota; kingdom Metazoa; phylum Chordata; class Lepidosauria; order Squamata; family Pareidae; genus Pareas; species Pareas carinatus. Next base: position 198,834 of record JANHFO010001788.1, read on the forward strand.
AGATAATGCATTCAATCATAAGTCAAGTATCATGAAATAAAACCTACATATGTCAAATAAACTATTCCTCAGTAATTCTTCTATGTTCCAAGTTGTACAGAGGTTTATGCAATAATTAAAAGATTAGGGAAGATATGTCCCCATTCTGAGTACATGCTCTTATCTAGAATATTCAGCAGAATTCCACAGCAATACATACAGTATACAAATAATGTAACAAAGAAATATTCTGATGAAAAAGAAAAAAGGAATCAAACAACCCTTGTGAATATGTTTACTGTAAACATTTTGCATTCAAAATGAAAGGACAGTTATTTATAGGTTACAGTATTCAATCATGCAACAAATATCAAAAAGTAAAAACAATCAGCTAAACATAACCTAAATAACAACAATTCTCATTTGATATTAATAGCTCCATATTTACATCTATCGTTCTCTTCCTCTTCTTCTATTCTTCCCTTTCTCCTCCACTTTCTCCTCCTCTTTTCCTATCTTTCTTCTCCTTCCTCTTCCCTCTCCTCTCTTCCTCCCTCCTTTTTCTTTTCTTCTTGTCCCTCTCTCTCTTTCTCCTTCTCTTCTCCTTCTTATTTTTCCTTCTCATTTTTCTTCTCTCATTTCCCTACTTCTCTTTTCTTCTTCTTTCTCTTCTGCCTCTCCTCCTCTCCTTAACTCTTTCCTTCATTTTCACTTTCTCTTCTTCTTCTACTATTCTTCCCTTACTTCCTTCATCTTCTCCTTATTTATTAAACATCCAGTTATACAACAAACATGCTGTTTGAGTATACATTCATACATTTTTAATTTTAATTTTTTTCTTTTTAAAATATATATAGTATCAAAATTAAAGATACTTCATTTGGAATGCACATATAGGGAACAAAAAGTAAGTTTTACACATTCCTTATTTTTCATACTAGAAATTCAATATAGAAAACAAAAAATAAATTTAATATATTCCTTATTTCTTAAACTGCAAGTTTAAAGATATTTCATTACCAATTTCAAGTTTAAAATGTATACATTCTTTCCTTATTTCAAAACAAATAATACTTCTCATATTTTTCATAAGCTCATTTTCTGCAATAATAACCTTATATTCATTATTATTATATTATTATTATTTATTTTGAAGAGGTTTTATTTAACTTTGTTATTTTAGCAAAAGTTTCATTATTTAAAACTAATTTTATATATTTTTTCATTTTTTCTGGTCAAACCATAAATTTCTCTATTTTATAAATTGTTTTCCTTATTTATAAAATCAATTTAGGTTTAGAAATATTTCATTTAAGATTCAAATTTCAATTTTTTTGCTATAGTTTTATTTAACTTGAAATTCAATTTAAACTTTAATTTTCTTGCTTTTTTAAAATTCAAACATCAATTAATGATTTTTTTATTTTTTCGAAAGATAAAATTAAGCTCAACTTTTAAACTTTACATTCCCCCCTTATGTAATATACCTTCATATTGAAAACCATTGTGTGTGTAATTATTATTTTAAGCTCTATCTCTTTATTTTAAACTAGTTCTATATCATTCTATATTTATATCATTCTAAGCTCTATATTATTTACCTAATACAACCTAACCTTATTTGCAATGTCCTGGTTTGCAATGTCCTGTTGCGGTGTCCGGAGGTAAGTTAAAAGGGATTATGTCCAGAGTATGAGGGATCAATAATTATTTTCACAATTCTCTTTCTGGTTCATGCAATGTACAGTTCTTCAATGGAGGGAAGATTTGTAGCAATTATTTTTCTGCAGTTGTAATTATCTTTTGAAGTCTGTGTTTATCTTGCTTGGTTGTAGTGTCAAACCGATTTAACCCTCTATGGTTTATTTCTTTATTCTTTAGATTCGTCCTTTGAAAGTAATATTTTCTTTGCATTTTCCCCATCTTCTTAGAAGTCTGCTTTGATCTTCCATTTTTCTTGTCCTTATGTGGCATTATCTCATTTCTTATATTTCTCTTTTTCTTTATATATCTTTTATCATTATTTTTTTCAGTTTTTTTGTTATTGTTAGGCACTTTATTTTTCCTTCTGCATTTTATGGTCTGTTGGAATGTCTTATTTTCAAATTTGTTCAATGGTTTTTTTCTATCATACTTCATTTCTTCCTCTTTTCTGTTTTCTTATTATTATTTACATAGATCATAGAGGTTGTTGTCTTAAAGCTTCTATAAGTTCTATAAGTTGCATTGTATATTCCATTTTTTGTTTTTAAGAGTTAATTTTTATTATCAGTCCAAAACAATTTTCTCTGATCAAAAATTGCTGAGTCACTTAGTTTTCCTCAATGGATGTCACTCATTCTCCCCCAATATGTCTTCTTAGTGTTTATTTATATTTATTTATTTAAAAGTTCCAAAATTTCTTTCTTCTTTTCTTAATATCTTTAGGTCAACCAGCATTCCCTGAGGTAAATCCCAATCTTTTATAAGTGCATTTCTATGTTCCTTGAAGATTCCTTCTTCCCTTTACATAGCATCACACGACTTTTTATTTCCTATTTCCCCCCCCCCATCAAAAATCATTAGGAACATTTCAGTTCTTGCTCACCCGATTTTGCATGTTGTTGTTTATTTAGCTATTCTGCGGCTGTTCCTCTTCTTTTGTTTGTCGGTTGGTGTCTTGGACTGCCTGTAAATAGACAGTCTTTCTTCTGTTTGTTGTAGAAGTATCCCATTTCACTGAGCCAACTGCCATCTAACCCGAGCTTCTGGGCTGCCTCCTCTATGACTTTTGACCCTTGCGGGCCTCCAAAACAGAAAGAAATAAGGCTTTGATCACCCAAGTCCCGGTTTTTACAGCCTTCGTTGACGTGATCGGAAGTCGTGCTTGAGATCAAACAACTCTTGATACATGTGGAACATTGCAAAATATTCTTGCCTCTAATGACTTTTGTTCACTTGATACAATTTTTTTCCTGATTCAGAGGAACATAGCCAGGTATAATACTAGGAAAAATCTCAGTTTAATAGAGCATGTTTTTAACAATTTCCCCGTTTATCTTGTATCACATATATACTTAATATGCATAGCATCATATTAATAATATTATGATTATGGTCTCTATTCAGAAAAATAAAGGATTACATTTACAAGACATCTGTTTAATTAGTTTAAAATGTCCCAACTAGACAATGTGTTATTATTTTTCACAGTATAAATAAGGTCTCAGAAAATAATTAAACAGGTATTTCTGAGGTTTTTTTTTAAAAAATAAGCTTGTTAAAGTAGAATTTAAAGCTGAATATTTTATTAATGCAGTGCAATCTTGAATAACAGAAGAGACATCACAAATTATACATTCTCTGAATTCATATTATATTTCAGATTGTATCTTTTCGTCAATTAGGTAATTATTTTTTCAGTTTTTATACCCAACTCTTATGGGCAGGTTACAGCACAGGAAAAATTATAAAAATGACCAAAATATAAACCAATCTTCCTCCAAATTGCAACTAACAGCACTTCAGATTGAATCTTTTTTTAATAAAACTTGTTTTCAAAGATCTTATTTATTATATTTACATTAGAAATTTACAACACTGCCCAACACTAAAACTCTGAAGGGCATACAATAAAAAGTCATACAATACAGTCTCAAACCATGGAAGAAAAGTAATCATTTAAGAGAAACAAACACATAGGATGGAGAAACATCCTTGTTTTTAGAGAACTTTGAAACTGGGTTGGGAACTGAATATATCTCTTGGGATGGTGTTTCAAAGGACAGGTACTGTAACAAAGAGATTGTCTAAGTACCGTAAAGAAGGGGTTTTAAGAATCTTTCTGGACAAAGAGTTTCAAAGTGTAGGGGCTTTGAAGTTTCCCTTTAAAGTGAAGTGTAACTACTAATCCTTACAAGTAGTTCAGTAACGTGCCATGATCAATGATACTGATGCGCACCAAAGGAATTAATAGAACCAGGAGAGATGTCCTTTACCTAGGGTTCTGATGAAAGTCATTCACCAGAGAACCAATGTCATTTCCATGTCTATCATGAGTCTGAATTCTGATGGCAAGGATCCAAATGTTGCGGGGACTATCTAAAGCTGAGCTTCCACCATTTTCTCAATAACCAAACAGAAGATTGGAGACAGGGAAGAAGTTATCAAAAATTGTTGGATCCAGGGCTCTTCAAGTAAGGAATCAAAACTGCCTCCCTTCAGATAGGCAATATGACCTCATCTTTCAGAGAGCTGTTCACAATTTCTCTGATTCAATCATTCATACCTGCCTAGCTATCTGGAGGAGCCAGGAAGGGACATATATAAATGAGAATGGACTAAATTCTAATTCCTTGGGGACAAAAAGCTTACAAGAATCCAAGTAACCTCAGAATATACAGCCCTGTTTACCACATTACAGGAGAAACGGGCAACATAAAAATTTAATAAATAAAATAAAGCTTCTGATCTCTAAAAACTTATGGAATTGCATCTATTATTATTATGATAGTTATTATGATTATTATTATGATTCGTTTACATCACACCTGTGTGATAAAGGCTGAAATCAAAGCATTTTACTCCTACCATAGGAATTCCGAGAAATTGAGGAATGTTAATTATTGGTCCAAAATTACCTACTGAATACTATAGTTAAATGAGCATCTAGTTCTCCCCAGTTCCATTCAGATGCTTGACTCACTTTGGTACACTGATTCTTAATACTGGATTTAGCCCAACTACAACTGGTAAAGGGGGAAAAGTATGTGATAAAAGTAACTTACCTAAAGAGTTTGGAACAAGGCTCATGATTATGGATTTCTGGAAAAAGAAACAGCATGTTTGTATTACTCTAAGGAGATAGAGATACTCTAAAGATAATTTAAAGCAATATACCCCTAGCCCACATAGATAGTTCCTGGTTCACACAATTGACAAATACCTCACTTTTCACAGAACATACCAGGATTTCACATTTATTAAAAACTCCTGAAGAACATAACTCTGCAAGTTTGGTAGACTTAATCACCTGTCAACATGAATGCATTAAGTAAAGACTTCATTGATATTGCATTGCCCATAGAAGTTTCTTCAACTAATGATTTAAATGAGTGGATAGTGAATCACCGTGGAAATAAAGCAGAAAATTAGATAAAGATAATAAAGCAAAGAAAATTTGTTGCTAAATTTTAATGCAAAGCATTTGCTTTAGGGAACTGACTTATATTTTCAAATTATCTGTCAGAATGTACTATGAGCCAAGGTCTCACTTAGGGCAGATATGAAGGAGAACTATCTCCTCCTGAAGTTGAAGGCATACCTATTAGGACTATGTGAACTACTGACTCTGCCAATTATGCAGTCAATAGCAAGTAAATTTAAATCAGAATGGGGGTAGGTAGAGACAAAAGAAGCACATTTGTTAAGAAGCTGTTCTTTCCTCCATCAAGAGAGGTAAACCAATTTTACAGTTCTAGATCTTCATTAAACATGGACTGTGAAAATCTTTATAATATTTCTCACCTTGGCATCTTTCAAGTCTGTATCTCTGAAAATACCGCAAGTCTTTACAAAATGCAAATAATTCTGACTCAATTTTAAACAAAGCTGGGTAAGAGAGGCATTGATATTCCTACTCCTCCCTTCGCTTTTGCAGAAAAACTCAAAATAATCACTTTCAAATTTAATTTTTGATGCATCATGGATTTGTTAACCTGGAATAATTGTGTGACCTTGAGTACAAGTAGTCATATTCATGACTCTGTATATGTTAAAAATCAGAGACCATATAAACTATACTCAACAAGATAAATCAAATAATAGTGCTTGTCTCCTGCCAAAATATTTTCTGAGTTCACGTTAACTTGACTTTGTAATCAGAGAATCCATAATCAAACTTTTAATTGTGCAATCCACCTAACGTCACTTATACAAGATGGGCAGATATACAAATTGAACAAATAAGCAAGGAAACATGTAATCTATGACAATATATAATCTAAATAAATACAATATTACATTGTATTGTTAGAGAAAAATTTAATCACACTTACCAATTACTTGGAGAAATTCAGTGTTGCTAATCTGAGAGTCACTAATACTGAATGTTTCCTCTTGTCTTACCTCTCCTAATAAAAACCCTTCCTGTAAAAAGAAAAGCATTTTGATTGAAGATAGAAAAATAGAAACTGAATTCATTTATTTTCCCTTATATGCTTTTCATAGCTTTACACAATTAAAAATGCTATTTATCTTTGTTTCACTCAGAACATCAGAGCAATATGAATTAATATAAATGTTAAAAGACATAAATTGGCATTCCCAGGTCCATTCCCCTTGGGGTAGACATAATCCAGTCCACCCAAGTATGAAAAAAACAGATATGAAATGATTCTCTAAACCTCTCATTTTGAAAAATTAATGGACTGCCTAGAGCAGATTTTGAAGATGCATGAAACCTTATTATATAACACTGGATGTAACCCCCAATAGACTCCAAACAGTTTCCAGCAGAGTTTAAATATAAAAAAAATTAGGCACATATATTTTATTCATTTTTTAAAACATATAAAACTTGTACTATTAGTTGTCTTTAGAGCTAAACATCAATACAAAATTTAATTACGACAATTGCACTTATTAAGAAAAATCTACACAGCAATAAAAGCAAGTTTAAGAATTAAAAGTATTCTCTTCAGAAATAACCATAAAAAAAGTTAAAATGCAAACCACACAATATAGGCAAGATCATTATGCAGCTAAGACATAAAGATAAAAGGGGAAAGGTTTCCCCTATCCAGTCGTGTCTGACTCTAGGGGTCGTGCACATCTCCGTTCTTAGCCAAGGGAGTCAGAGTTGTCTGAAGACAAATCCATGATCATGTGGCCAACATGACTATATGCTGAGGCACATGGAACGTTGTTACCTTTCCACTGAAATGGTATCTATTTATTGACTCACATTTGCATGCTTTTAAACTGCTAGATGGACAGGAGCTGGGGCATATAACCGAAGTTCAACCTGTTGTGCAGCGCTCGGGTCTTGAGTCCAGGCTTTCAGCGTTCCAGCTGACAAGCTATAAGCTACTTGCGTGCTTTACTTCTGGACAAATTAAGCTAGCATTACACTATCACACTGCTATAGCAGCTTCATTTTTTCCTGATAATAAGAATTTCAAATCATTTATTGCTGATAAAATATATGAAATTACTTTAATATTCAAACTATACCATAAGGGTTAAAATACTGGTAGGTTATTACCATCTAAGGTAGCAATGCTCATTTATTCAGTTTGGGTTAAATGTTTTTAAGGAAAGTAGAAAAACTACTCAAATTCAAGTTCATTGCTCATACTTTCTAAGCAATGGGAAATCTAACTACGAAACCTATTAATGAAAACAATGGCAAACCAAGCTGCATCTTTCTTTGCATCAATGTTGCTTAAAAGTGTGAAGGAAATCACCAGCATAGAAGATATCCTAAAATATTAGTTTTAAAATCTGTTTTCTATTTTAGTTATACAAAAATGGTCTCAAATAGTCCACATGTCAGGGTCATATATATTGGGACAATGATACTTTTTTTTGGCATTTGGCTTATGTACACTGCATTTGAAGATCGGAGCAAAGGGAAGACTTTCAGCTTTAATTCAAGAAGCTTGCAAAAAATACTATGTTTTAATGGCTATTGATGGCCACCTAAGCCATCATTCACTATATTTTGCTCATCCAAAATTATCTGCATTGACAAACCTTTCATTCCTAGCAAACCAAGAATAAAAGTGAATTCTTCCAGCAGTACAATACAAATTTGGCAGGTGTGGCTTCTGAGCAATACAGTTAATTATAATTTGCAACTCTCCAGTGGATAAATTCCACTGCAATTCTGTTTGCGCATCATAATTAATGTGAGCATGGTTTAAACCCTTATCAATCCAGTAATTAAACTTCCGTAGTAATCTAAAATTTATTTATTAAATTTGTATGCATCCCATCTCCCCTATAAGATGACTCTGAGTGACTTACAAAACAATCTGAGGATATATTCATGTTCATACAGCCAAGTATCTTTAGTGACATTCCCCAAATAAAGGGAAACTTTTTTCTGGGCAAGGGATAATATTTTGCCTTTAACAATACTGAAGGGAAGATATTTTAAAATTCCATTTGACGAACATATTTGCATGTGGAACTGTTGATGGAGACAGTCCAGCACATGTTATTTTACTATATCATCTATAGGGATATTCATAATGCCTATACCCTGCGACTTTTATTCTGGGAGATTTGACAATACTTGTATGTTGCTCCTTTTTCCAGATTACAAATTGTTCAAAACCCAGACTGTAGCAAAATATTGTGCAGCAACTGTGAAACTAAAATATATACAATTACAACTGTAACATATTTTATATCAAGTATTACAATTATTTGTATTACTCTTTTCTTTAGTTGTTTTCAAATGTACCCTCTATCTCTGGTCTTTGACTAATAAATATTCATTCAAAACACTATTTTGTACTCCCTTCTTGGGCAAAAAGCAAGACTCATAAAAGTTATATCTAATTTATAGAGCCATCCATCTCATGAGCAAGAGACTCTGGGCAGCAAGCAACAAATTATGGAATTGTCTACCACTCTAAATCCTAAAGACTTTAAGCAACTTACAGAATTTAACATGCAATATTTAATATAGTAATTAAAATAGCAATCTAGATAAGTTTCCACTTAAAACAATGTTAAAAGTATTTGTAACTTTACTGAATGTGATGATAATGCTAATAATTAATTCCTGAAGGAAACCTATGTATTCACCTGCTTCTAGAAGGTCACTAGGGTAGGAGCTATCCTTGGTTCAGGGGACAACATATTTCCAAGGAAGAAAGCTTTTAAAAAGACCACTCAGTGTTGCCCTCACCCCCCCCAACTCTCTGACAAGTGTAGACTCAAGAGCAGGCACCCTGCTTCCCAAGCAGACGAAACAGGATGAACTAATTCTACTTTATTATAAGGCTACATTAACATAATTTTACAACTCTCTCACCATCTTTTTTACTGCCTGATAACCTAGGGTGGATTCTTTCTAAGTTTCTTTCTCCACCTGTTACTCAGTGGTGGGCTCTTCCCCCTTTTATCTGGTTGTTCCCTCGGCAACATTCCTCCCCCCAAAGGTCTTCTTCCAGTCCATTGGACACTCCTTGTTTGTACAAGCAGAAAATGTTGGGGAAAGAAGTTCCTAAGATATCCAGAACCTGACCCATATAGGTTCAGCTAAAGCAAGCAGACATTTGTTTGGCAACAGCAATGGTTGATGCTTGAGACAGGTGATCACTTTAAAGACAATAACAAAGTCATCGTCTGAAGGACTAGAATAGGGAAAGAGTATCCTGGGCAAAAAACCCACCTACATAGTTGCTAAGAGTCGACACTCACTTGATGGCACATAAATAAAAACTGAATGACTAAGATTTGAACAGAACCTGAAAACCTATTGGTGATCAACATACATGCCAGTCTGTCCTGGACTATAGTATCTTAAGCTTCCAGGTGGGTCTTCAAAAGCAGACACAAATAGAGACCTAATTTAACCAACGTGACAACAGACATGAGTGATTATCAGTTAAAGTTGCCAACTGCTATACTAAAAGCTATGAACCTCCTAGACACGGTCTCTACTTATTCTTCAACCAAGAACTGTAGATCTAGGAAGAATCTCCAAATTGTGACCTTGCTCTTTCCGGGGAAAGACAACCCGATCAAGACTAAAAAAAAGAAGTTCAACGGGTCCAGGATAGAAACAGGCAGAATTTTTCTGCACATTGATGATACCTCAACCTGAATTGATAGATGACTCTCCCAGTAGTTTCATGTTAAACATTTACTATGGGAAAGAAGTGAATCCTGAGACATTCCATATCAAAATGCCTGTGAGTCTGATCTTCTCCCTATAGTGATTCCCTAAAACTATCTGAAATTATCTGGTCAGCTAGGAATAGAATGATTGTAATACTGCCCCCCCAATTCCCAGTCATGGTCTGGAAGGATGTTGTGATTGACAGTACTGTAAGGTGCCGAGATCTAGGAGGACAAAGAGACCAAACACTGTTTCACGGGCTCTTACCTCATGAAAGGGAATAGAACAGTATAAGATAGTCCTCAACCTATGACCACAATTGAGCACAAAAGTTTGGATGTTAAGTGAGACACTTGTTAAATGAATTTTGCCCCATTTTACAACCTTTTTTGCCATAATTTGGCTTCCACATTGAATTTACTTGTCAAAAAGTTGCAAAAAGGTGATCATAGGATACTGCAAGCATCATAAATATGAGCCAATTGTCAAGCATCTGAATTCTAATCAGATAATCATGGGGATATTATAATGGTTGTAAGTATGAAAAATGGTCCTAAGTTATTTTTTTCAGTGCCACTATAACTTTGAACTGTCATTAAATGAATGGATGTAAATTGAGGACTACCTGTAGTTGTCAAATTTTATTAGATCTACCTAGCTTCTTGAGCAGTGGGGGAACCCATACTTTTTAACGGCCTCTGGCATGTTCCCTTCATGCAGAAGCTGTTGACTACAGTCCTGATCTAATTTCTATTCTCTTCACTGTCCCCTTTAATAGCCAGGAGGCTAATGAACAATGAAATGATTTCCTTACAAACCTACAGGAGAATCAGGACTGAGGCTTACTACAGCTAATACTGCTAATCTCAATGTTGATATTTGTGATCTATTTCAAGTATTTAATCAGAATAGGCCTAACTTCTACTTCATTTTCCTGAATTATTTTAAATTAAATAATTATAAATGATACATTACTGTATCTATAACATATTATGAGCCAGTAGAGAAACAAACTGATTTTATACATATCAAAGGGAAAATACAAACATACTTTTTAGCATGGTCTCCACTTTCATGGCTTTCTAGAAATTGGTAAAAATGGAAGTAATTTGTGCATTTCTAGAACATCATTGTGGATTAGTAATATAGCTATCAGCACCTTATTAGCCTAATGCTTTGTATTTTTATGATTATTTTTTTATATTTTAGGTATCCATTAATACATCTAGGTTCTCACCGGGCTTAGGTGGGAATAAAGCATATTAACAAATGGTTTATAAAAGGATTGCCTTTAGAAACAATACAAAGCTACGATTAACATTATCCTACAGATTTTGATTAGTTGTAGTGATCCCTCAAGCAACAGTACTGCTGTCATCTCTCCCTTACAAATTCCATGTCTTCTTGTCCATTCTCCCCAAAAGGTTATGTGCTATCATCTTAAACAGGCAGAACTAACTTAAGTCAAACCAAACAGTATAGAAACCACGAGTTTGTAGGAACATATCCTAGCAGCCAAGCATATTGATTTTTGTCTTTTCTTTCCTACTTTTAAAGTTCCTGTTTAACACAGTAAGAGGATAGTTCCCAGTTTGTATAAAAATAGTATGAAGTGTTATTATTTCTGTAAGCATGCAACATCATAAGGAATAAACACATTGATTAGAGAAATAAGATATATGCAGAACATATTTAAGTTTTTATTTCAGCTGATCAAGAATGAGGAATTTGGGTAACGCAGTGGCAGATGGATGAGAACATCAAGCATTTTCTAAATAAGCACCTAATATTATTTAGAATTCAATACAATACACAGTAATAAAATATTTAATGCTAAACAGAAATGTAAGTAAACAATCTTGGAGTCTAGATTGTGCTGCAATGTATTACTTGGATCCGCTCCAGTCCGGCCTCCGGGCTAGGTACAGCACGGAAACGGCATTGGTCACGTTGGTTGATGATCTCTGGAGGGCCAGAGATAGGGGTTGTTCCTCTATCCTGGTCCTATTAGATCTCTCAGCGGCT
>JANHFO010001788.1:224442-236944 GCA_032468095.1 Pareas carinatus
TTGGCTCCTCCCCTTTCACTAAAACCTAAATAACTCCCAAAATTAAAATTTTTAGCGATTAATAATAGTTGCATTTTTGTCCAGGATTGGAATCCAAGGTTCGTAGGAATTTTCAGTACTGTAGCTTCTATGGTTTCTGAGAAATAGCAGTGAGTCAGACGTCAGTGAGTGGGAAATGAGTGGATTTTCACAAATATTTATATAGATAAGAGAATAAGAAGACAAACTGAGAAAAACTCTATATAAATAATTGTATATTAAGCGTATCTAAGTACCATTTCTGCACTGAAGGGAAATTCCTTGTGTGTATAATTACACCTAGTTAAATTAAATATTCAATTCAATGCAATTCTATATCATTCTAAAAGCCAAAAAAGCCAAACATTAACTGATCCTAGTTAGGCAACTGTGTTTGTCTCTTGGGCAGTCAGCTGGAAATGTTGCATGACACAGGTCACTAAGTGATTCACAGTTTCAGTAAATAAATAACTGATTATCATCACATAGTAGCATTAATACTAATTTTCAATTCAGAAGAATCAGAAATTGAAGTCTTAAACATGTTTGTGCCCTATCTGTGAATTAAATTTTATGACGATTTTAGTTCTGCAATACTGCCTTTTACCTGCTTTTTTTCCCAATTCTTTGTGTCTTCATTAGTTTGCACAGCTTAGGTTCTAGCATTAAAAATATTCAGAATGAATAAATGATACTTCAAGCCAGTATCTCCAGCAGCATTTGATTGTTTCATAACTGTTAGCAAGGACATAATTATGGAATGAAGAACCAGTACTGAAAAATGCTTCTTTGGAAATTTATGAGATACCAATTTTAATTTTAGAAAACCAAAAAGAATACATGTATCCAAGTCTGATATCCCTGGAACTATTTTATAAATTTCTCACAAGCTTTTTATGTTTTTGAGATGGTAGTATGAGGGGATGAATCCTTTTTTCCTTCCCCTATTCTAAGCAGACATTGTAAGACCACAGGTGTCAAACACAAGGTTCCCCAAGGTGGCTGTGTAGGTAGGGGACTGGCGACCGCGAGGGAGGCAGGAGGCTGGTGATGGTGGGGGGGTCAGTGACGCATGTAGGGGTTGGGGTTTGGTGATGGCCGCAGAAGGGCATGCAGTGTTGTTTCCTGCAGGGGAGGTGGGGAGAGCACCAGGTAGCAACTGGGCTGTGCAAACAAGCCAAGCCCCATTCACGGAATGCAGGAAGCATGCAAAATCATGCCCCCTCCGGTCCACGAAAAAAACTTTCTCCATGGAACCGGCTTTTGGTGTCCAAAAGGTTGGGAGTCACTGCCCTAGAATGTACTTTATGTACTCAATGTTATTGTTCAGTTGCTAAGTCGAGTCTGACTCTTTATGACACCATGAATCATAGCACGGCATGCCTCCACTGTCTCCCAGTTTCCCAAATTCATGTTCATTGCATCAGTGACACCATCTTATCTTCTGCCGTCCCCTTCTACTTTTGCCCTCAGTCTTTCCCAACATCATGGTCTTTTCCAGTGAGTCCTCTCTTCTCATTTGGTGGCCAAAATATCTGAGCTTCAGTTTCAGTGTCTGTCCTTCCAAAGAACAGTTAGGATTGATTTCCTTTAGAATTGACTGATTCAATCTCCTTGCAGCCTAAGAGAATCTTCACAATTCAAAAGTATCAATTCTTTGGTGCTCAGCCTTCCTTATGGAACAACTTTCAAGGCTATACATTACCAGTGGAAAATCAGCATTAAATTAGTATTTTAATTTCATCTGAAGTATGAGAATTGTAGGAATTTCCTCTAACTTATTTTACAATTCCCCTGTACTATTCTACGTTCTATTCTACGTTCACTTTGTAACATTTAGAGGAAAACTTACCTCCGTTTATTTAGATAACTTATCATGCATTAAGAATGGTTTGCAGGCCAGAGTTTGCTCTCAAATAAGTTGTTTGTTTTTGTTTAATATAAAATATTTACTACACTACTGTAAAGACAATAATTGATTACTTTCATACTGTATATATGAATTATTTCTTATAAAATGCTCAGATAATTTCCACTTATTTATTTAAAATATTTGTATGGTAGCTCATCTTAAAACATAACTCTGAGTGGCTCATAATAGTTTGTATTTTGAGGGCTTTCCCCCCAAAACATGTTTGCTCCTTGGATAGTCTCTGCCTTCTGTAACTACTCGATAAGTATCACCTGCCCCGTAAGCACCCTATTACTTTGAAATGTCAGCTGTATAGAATGGCATCATGCAATTATTCTCTAGATGAAAAGTTGACAATGACACATTGCAGTTTGGTAGGAATTACTTGCATTTCAATATTTTGCATTCAGAACTTGGATACTTGCTCTTTAATATTTTTGTAAACAACACTTGAATACAATTGTTTTAGTTCCTTGTCCTGTCCCTCTTATTCTTCAGTTGTAGAAAAATATATATAGTACTTTGCTTCAAAAAAAAATCTATAGCTTTTTTTACTTTTTACAACTCTGAGCCCCCTGTAACATAGATGGGTAATTTAATTTTTTTTGATAAAATAACACTTTCTTTGAATAAAAAGCATCCTTTTCATTTACAAATTGTTTAATTCTGGCCACTGTTTCAGGGTAATTATTACTATTTCATAACACTGTTGTATACATGCAACCTAGAGCAGTGATGCCCACCCTTTTCGGCTTTGTGAGTGGGTGAGGAGCAAATGGTTCCAAACAGGCCGCAGCCTGGTACTGGGTCGCGGCCTGGGGTTTGAGGATCCCTGATCTAGATACATTTTAAACGAAGAGTTTTGGCAGTAAGCTCTATAATTCCATTTTCCCTTTTTATTTTTTGGATTACAAGAGGGCTTTCATCACATTAGCATTATGGAAATCAATAGGCCCGCTGTGTTAAATGTCACAAGTGGGCACTTGTGCACTGAGGACATTCTCGGTATTTTTTTATGCACAATTATGAATGCAAGTGTCCCAACTGCAGAACTCACTCTTACAATGGGTATTGAACATATAAATTACCAGTTCCAATTTAAGATTAGTAAATGTCTTTAACTGCTGTTTTAACTGCTTTGAGTTTCATAAATAACAAAGATAAATTTGACATATACAATTATTTCAAAAAACTGTATACTCTTTAATTCTGGTTCCTAATATTTCTAATGTTCTAGATCTGAGTTATTGAAAAACCATTAACATTGGAATGAATTTGATCACTTAACAATTTACCTTATTTATTTCTTAAACCAGAATTGGTTGAGTTCATACAATGTGATGCCAAGGCCACACTATGACTTAGATGTGCGATTTTAATTGTTATCAAGCAATGATTCACGCTATGTTGCTTTTAACTGCAAATTGTTGTGAATGTATTAAATATGAACATACATGTTTTAGGCATAGACTAAATCAGCTTCTTTTTAACTGATTTTTAGATAGCCCTACAGAGTATGATACATATTTTGAGATGTGATAAAGAAAAGCTATCAGAGAAAGAACTAGAATCATCACATGCAGGAATGCATGTTCTACAAAAAAGGGTGAAGGCGGTATATAAAAATCTAAATGGAAGCATTTGGAAAAACAAAGGAAATCAGAATGTATGTCAGTTTTCATTTGGATTTACAAAACTTTGTTCAAAAACAGTTATCATTCTTGATTTAGTCATAATCATAAGGGGCCTTGCATTATTGAAACCCAAGTGGATAAACTCAACAGATAACTGGTCAATTCCTTCAGGTTTATCAGGGAAATGATAAATGCCTCCATAAGCGTGTCATAATTGTAAGAAGGAATTATGACAGGTCTTTAAAAGTTAACCTTTCCTTGACATGGACAATTGTACTAGCTGTGGGCTTACAGAAAATACTCTTTTCCTGGGCAAGGTGCTTTGCCAGATATAGCTGCAAATAAAATCCAGTCATTCTAGAGCAGTGGCCCCCAACCTTTTGGTCACTAGGAACCGATTCCATGGAAAAAAGTTTTTTTTGGGGACTGGAGGGGGCGTGGTTTGTGTGCTGCCTGCATCTTGCAAATGGGACTTGGCTTGTTTCGGACTGGTGCTGGTCCATGGACCGGAGGTTGGGGACCCCTGTTCTAGAGAATCAGTTTCAAGTCTGCTTTTGATTTAGTGTTAATCATGATCATTGTGATAATCACCAATGCTAGAGAATGGATTTGGGGAGAATTGTGTTAGCTATTGAATGTTCTAAATCTATGCAGATTGGCCCGCATTGTCTGCAATGCAACGTACTACAGAAAAGCAAAGTATGAAAATTACCATGCACTCCAGAGCTATCTGTCAGTGACAATATACATGGCCTTCATGTCATACTGGCTATCAGCTGAGATTAATTCACCAGAGGCAACATTTTTTGGACAGATTGCCTAGTTCTAATTATCCATTTTGTAATCTCTAGGCTACAGCTGGAACATTTCATACAGGGACTTATCTTTTAAGAAATTGCAGTTTGAAATATAGATGTTGGACTGCTGTGACTAACATGCTGGGAGACCACTTTTTGCCAGTGTTTAAGATTAAGCAATTGAAATGGCTTCCAGTCAATTTCTTGTTTATAATTCAATATAAATATATGCTTCTTTTCAAAGAAAGAAAAATATATGCTTCTTTTCAAAGTTGTTTGCAATTTAGAATTTTTGAAGGATCATCTATAGCTATATTAGCAGGGATATCTATTTACTTTTCTGTACATTAGGATCATATTTATATTCCTGTCATTCAACGGAAAGCAGATCATCTCAATGGTGACATTCTCAGT
The DNA here is from genome assembly GCA_032468095.1 of Pareas carinatus. Classification (NCBI taxonomy): domain Eukaryota; kingdom Metazoa; phylum Chordata; class Lepidosauria; order Squamata; family Pareidae; genus Pareas; species Pareas carinatus. The sequence goes on from JANHFO010001788.1 coordinate 229,218, forward strand.
AGAGAATGCTATTCCTAGACAACACAATCAAGTTCTATTTTATCAGATGAAAATAATTACAATTTTCCAGGTCTTTTAATGATGTTTTTCTCTGAAATTGTTTTTGTACTTTTTCATTTGTATTTTTATTTAAGATGTAGTTTTAATATGGTGACTGTTTTGTGCTTATGATTAGGTTATTTTTAATATATGCTTATTGAGAAGGGAGTGATTCTTTGAAGAGAGTGATATAGATAATAAATAAATAAATGTCATTCTCTTGTGAAAAGCTGACTTTCTGGAGTTATCTGGGAGGTATTAAATAAATCCTTTAAAATATAACTTGACAAAGGCAACTATGCAAAATTAACACAGTACCAAAATTAACAGAGTTTATTATTATGTGATCATATGCACTTCAAAATATACTGATTCTTAAAAATGCTAATTACAATTAATCACCTTAATTGCTTTAAACCTGGAATGTAAGAATTATTTTTACAGCCATTAACGTATGTATATGTCCTCTCTCTGGCTTAAATTTTGCTTCCTTATAAAATGGATAACGAGAAAAAACATAAATTCTATCTTTCTTTTTGTCTCAATCTCTATTTTACTTGGAGTCTTCTGAATTTTTAACATATTAAAATATTTTTAAATGGTGATGCCATTATAAACTGCTAGATAAAACCAAATGGATTAGAGGATTTTTTGTTGTTCAGTTGCTAAGTCGTGTCCAACTCTTTACAACCCCATGGACCATAGCCTGTCAGGCCTCTCTGTACCTCACAGCCTCCCACAGTCTGCCCAAAATCATGCCTGTTGCATGGGTGACACCTTTCACCATCTGATTCTCTGCTGTCTCCTTCTCCTTTGACCTCCCATCTTTTCCAGCATCACATCTTTTTCAAATAAGTCCTCTCTTTCCATTAGGTGATCAAAATATCTGACTCTCAGCTTCATTATTTGTTCTTCTAAGGAACAATCAGGGTAGATTTCTTCCAGGACTGACTGATTTGATCGTATTGCAGTTCAAGGGACTCTCAAGAGTATTTTCCAGCACCACAACTCAAAGGCACTGAGTATATTTGAAATTTGTAAAACTTCAGCTTTCAGTTACCGATACAGCTCTTATATCTTAGGTTTACTAACTAAGGAGCAATTGTTTTAGCAACCATTAAAAGTGTACAAAAACTCCTAGGCAAACCAAACTCTGAATTTCCTCCAAATCAATAACCCTGTGGATTTCATTTCTCAACTGTTCAGTCTGGACAAGTAATTGAGGTATACTTTATGTATAGAGACTCCAAAATTATAATTTCAAGTGCTTTAAATACTGAAGTCACTACAATGTTTTTTTAATATTAAATCAGACATGTTTAAATCAAATGTAATAGATGCAGAAGGGATAATCTTGCTATGTAGGATGCCTTTTCTTATGAATTCAGAAGTAACATGCCAAGAGCTGATCACATACAGACTGCAAATAACTAAGTAGAGAATTAACAACGGCAGCTTTTTTTTCTTACTTAAAAAAGTGCTCATTGTATTATTAACTTCAATTTATCCAATGCTTCTGTTAAAATCTAGAGAGTTTGATTACAAAAACTACAAATACTGACTCTAAAAATAAACTCCTTGGATGTAATGGTATTATAGAATCCGCACGGAAGAGAGAAATATTTAAACATGTGCTATCACTGTTAGTAATCATCTTCAGATTCACAAATTAAGAAACATTTATTGTAATAATGAAAAGAGTATAAGCATGGGGGGTGCTTTTTTGAAAGTCAAGAGTTTATTAATCAGTACATGCCAGTAGGAGTCACTGTAACCTTAATTAAAATAGTACATTAGATGCAAATATGTCTTAAGTAATTTTAATAAAGTAGTTGATTTTCCTGCTTAAAGAGCACCACCACTTGAGCTTCGTAAAACACAACTGCCTTCTAGACCACCACACAAGAGATTTGTAAGCCAATTCATTTACTAAAAGTTTCTTTAAGTTCTGAAATTACAACACATTTAGTCATAGGGGTATTGAACAGATTTGTTGGACTAAACTGAAATTCTAATGTAAGCCACAACACATACCACATACCTCACCAAAACGAATTAAACACAGTAAAGATAGGCTCCATTTACCATAGTAGTATGGAGTGACAAGTATTTTACATTATATAAGTTTTTCATGGACCTCTTGAGAATTTTGACTCGATCAAAATTTATATACGATCCAAGACGGAGATTCAGTATAGAGAACTAAACAAGTACCTTAAGTACGCATATTTTTCAATGCGTACAACTACTGTACTTTCAAAGCCTTGAAACACCGGAAGTCTGGCTCAATCCCAAGAGGTATTGTCTCCCTTGCAAGTAAAGCTAAACAGGCCGATCCCAGCGATTGTGCGCACATAACACGCTGAAGTGCCCCCATCCGTTACAAATATAACAGCCACAGTTGGTGGCTCAGCAAAAGAGACAGACTTTCGCCTCCTACAGCCGCACGATTTGCACCGGAACATCCCGACATCGAACCGAAAGTTCTACGCCACGACTCGCACCGTCGCTTCGTTTCTTTTTAAAGGTCTCGCGGAGAGGTCAAACCCGGAAGTGACAAGCCTATTTTCTTTTTCCGGGAAGGCCGATTCACAGCATCGGCGTTTCAGCCGGGGGAGGAGAGGCGATTTCGTCGAGTCCTCGCTAACGATCAAAATTGGGATTCGAATTGGGGATCCTGTAAGAATCGACTTAAAAACAGGATTCCAGGCCCTTAGTCGTACTAAGAAATAGCAACGAGTTTCAACAACCGCTTGCCAGCTTTTCTTCTCAAGCCTCTCCCCCTCTTTCCCGGTTCTTCGCCGTTGGTTTCGTCCTGGGGGGGCAGATACTGTTACAATGTGTAGACTGGGACAACTCGGGCACTTTCATTCCCTCTTGGACAGGCAGAGAGGAAGCGAGGCTGCTTTGAGGTTGAACCTCTTTTTTATTTTTTCTGATCGCTTATTCTTCCCTACTTTCTCTTTTCTTCTCCTGGTAATTTTTACTTTTGTTTTCTTGCCTGCGCGTGAAAAGGGGCACTTGGGATTTCATGGGGCGATCCGCCCGAGCGATCCAATGCCTCCTGCTGCTCCTTCCAGGTCTGCTGCTATTCGCATTCCGAAATACACCGTAGTGAGTAGGAGGGAGATGACTGACCTAGAGAATCCGTCGGCTTTCGGATTTCACCGCTCGGGGTTGCCAGGGCTGGAAAGAGTTTGGAGGGAGGCGAGAAGAGGCATGGGGGCGGGGGCAGGATTTTTTTTTTAAGTTGAGAAGTTGCATATCATTTTAATGTACTTGGCATATCACTGCGTCGGTGGGTTGATTGACTGGACGCAGACCCCGAGGGTAAATTGCTCCTGCTGCTGATCAGTCATTGAGTTAAGATTTTCTTTCTCTTCCCGGCTGTCCCTAAAGTACGGTTTCCCCTCCCTAGGATCATCGCAATTCTCTGCATGTATCACACGTGCACATGGCGATAGGATCTGCCCTTGAACGGCTGTTGTAAAGTCATATTTTTCCAATACGTCATCGATTTATCAGCTGTATGAACAGTTCCTCCCAGGCTTCATTTCTTGTGAAAATGAAAATCGGGCTGGCAGCGGGTACTATTGTATGCAAATATTTTTAACTGCTCTATTCATCACAGTACTTGCCAGCAATATTTAGATCTGTCTGCCATACTTTTCTACATGTTCATATCTTTTAATTTAAATCTGTATCTGTATCAAAATCTGGGTTGTTTTGATAATATACATTTCAGTGTGCACTGTATGAACTGTATAATGATTTTGCTACAGTTGAATGGTAGACAGACTGCCAAGAAATGTGTATTGCTTTTTTAGCTTTATGTTTCTGGTTACTCATACATTTAAGTAGCTTAATCTTCTATTAATACCTGTATGGAATTTTCTATCCCCTTATTTTTCTGAAAGGAGGATGAAGTATGGGCAGTGAGTACAAACAGTAATTTATATTTTACAGTTAGGCCAAGATAAAATGTGATCTTATTAAATATTGCTTCTTATAAAACCAAATTTAAAATACTCAAATCATTTGTGTCCCACAGATGAGCAAAGTCACATTATAAAAACTCATAAAAATAACAGCTTATCTGATGTGATCATATATTGTTTTCGTGTTTGTCTTAATTTACATGTCATTTGCCTTCTGGAGCAACTTATCACAGACTGTGTATTTAACATTATGTAAATTGTTTGCAGATATTTTAGTTTTGGAAATAAAGCTGCGGAAGTTATAAAATTTGAAGCAGAATTTATTTCCCCCTTTTTGACTAAAGGAGAAATGAATAATTGTTGATGGTATAAGACTTGTACTAAATCAATATATAAGTTATATTCAGATCATAGGAATTGTTATAACTGCTTTGTTATAGGGAAGAATGCAAAACCATGCAATAATACTGTTAGGAACCATACAATCCAGAAGTAAAAATTTTAATTATTTGCTCTGATGTATAGTTATTTCACTATTAGACCAAGTGCCAGTTTGCAGGATTTCTTGCACTTAGGTATACAATAATTGATTAAGTCTGTGTGCTCTGCATATTTTGAAAGCAACTGCTTGTTGAAACTTGAATGAGAAAGGTAATGCTACCAGCAGTAATTGCAATCTACATTTAAATATTTTTTGAACATTTACACTGCAGTCCTGAAGTCACTTATTAAATAATAAACTAAAAATTCTCAAACTTTGCAAATACAAATAATACATTTCCAGTTTGAATTAGAGGTTAGGCATTAGACTAGAATGTGAGAGATCATGAGTTAAAGTCCCGTGTTAGCCATGAAGGCCAGCTGGATGACTTTGTGCCAGTCATTCTCTTTCAGCCCAACCCACTTCACAGAATTGTAGGGAAAATAGGAGTAGGGAGGTGTGAGATGTGTTAGCTGCCTTGAGTTATTTGTAAAAAAAATAAAGACAAGATACAAATAAATAAAATAAAAATAAATTTGTGGGATAGTTCCACATAAATAAAAATAATACTTTCATTTAGGTTAGGCTTTGGCAGAAAATAAATAGGCACCAGACTGGTTCTGGCAAAGCTGCAGTGCGGTCAGTATATTTGTTCCAACTTTGCTTACTTGGGTAAGCTTGACTGTTTTTAAAACAAGAGTAAATTCTGAGAACCCCTTCAATAAGCCTAATTAAAGCTCAGTGAAACTTAATTTAGAGGAACATATACAACCGACTTCCCCACCTGGTATACTTCAGATGCGCTAGGGTGCAACATTGGCTATTTTGACTGCGGATGATAGGATTGAATTAAAACGGTTCAATTAAAATGGTTATGGGAAGCTGGAGAAGATACACCTAGCAAGTTAGGGTTGAACATAACTTAAGAATTAGGTTCATAATCAGATTTTCTTTTAATAGTAAAGCTATACTTTAGCATATCCTCACAAAGCACCCTACAATTGTTATTGAGATTATGAATTCCACCATTTCATAACAATTCAAGATAAACTATCTTGAAATTCTGAGAATTACAAGTTCAATTCCTGGATAATGATAATGACTCCTTTAGTTCAATCTTTTCTGTGGAGTGAATATTATGTGTTCTTGTGGCACAATGGAAAATCTATAAATATCATAACAAAACCTGTGTTTAAAGATAGAACTGTATACTAGCGAAGTAAATAAAGTTGATGTCATATAGGCAGAGCACTGAATATGATTACAGACTCCGATAAGTTTAATCATCTGTAAATTTCACGTGATTGATGAAATGCTACATGAAAGTTCAGGTGAGGCATGAAAATTAATGAAGATTTTTAATAGCTAGAACTCCATGATATTGGGGTTTGACAAATTGGGGCTATAACAGTATAAGGTTCTGCAGATATATTACTTGCAGACAACCTAATGCACTTTTCTCTCTGGGATAGATTTTTCTCTCTTCAGGTAAAAGTGTGTAATATCCAGGATTAGATTAAGTTAGATTATTTCGACATCTGAAATAGGAAATTCTTCAATTGCCTTTTTTCCCCTTAGTATTAAAAATGTAGTAAAAAAAATTAAGACACTGCCTTTTCATGACACAAAAATTATTGGCTCCCCATCCATCCATTAAATAATTTTTTTTGACTAAATGGCATAAAAAGGTAACGATTTTCCCTCTCCAGTTGTGTTGGGGCAGTAACAAAAGCTCACCCCATTGCACAGCGCTCGGGTCTTGAATCCGAACTGTCAGCTTTCTAGCTAACAAGCTCAGCATCCTTAACCACTGAGCCATTGCACCTCCTCTAAATGGCATACTTTCATTCTAATTCTCAATATTGTACTGGAGGCATGTTTGAGATGCTTTCATATATCTCTCCTACAATTATAGCTTCATAATAATCAAAATTTTTGTGAATTGTTGATCATATGGAAAAATCCTATTGCTGCCTCGGTAGGGCAGGCTTTCTGTTCTCTCTCTCTCTGTCCCCACCCACCCAATTAGAGGGACTATGAATTGTTTTAACATATGATTGGGAAAGGTTGCAAATAGAAAAATCCAATTACATGGGTTTTTTAAAAAACCCATTTTTGGTTTTATACTTTTATCTTACACCTTTATCGGGATAAAAGTTTCAGGTGATTATTTAAAAAACACTTCTCATAATTACTTCTTAGTTAATATAAGATAATGAAGATGTATAGTGTTTTTTATATTTAAAATTATAATTTATTGTATAATATATTGATAGAAGAGGTGTTGGCTTTAGATTTAACTCAGATGTTAATTTCTTTCTGAATTCTCAAAAAACATTGTGAATATAACTCACACTAGAAAATGGTTTTCATGTTTTATAAGTAAGACTTAGGAATTAGACTTCTAAAACCTCTCGGTTCTAGGAGCAGTCTTAGATTCTTGCATTTCATGATGCTTAATCACATTCCCCAATCACTTGGATTTCCACCTCTTCTGCCTTGAAAAATTGATTTCATCGTAGTTTTTGATATTTTGGGGGTGGATGGAGGAAAGGAAGTATATCTTTATCTAGTTTAACAAATTGTGTCCAGTTCTATGTTTTATTATACTGTGAGAATAGTAAATATATAAATAATCAGGATAATCAATAAAATGTAATAAGTGGAGTTAACTTCATATTTGTAGGGCTGTAACGCACCTATATTTCTCTGAGAATTGCATAGTAAAACATTTGGTGATCAGCTGGTGGCACAGGAAGAAATGGTTCAAAATTATTCATTTTTTGTGATTGTTAGGTGATATTAAGTTGTGGAATGCATACTTCTAGTGAAGGACTGATAAAAATCACACAGTACTCAACCTATTTTAGTGATTTAATTTGTGAATGCTCTGCATTCTACAAACTAGAGGCCCAAGAGCTGAAGGCAGAATTTCCACATCTCTGTAGGAGTTCAAGGTGATGCATACTGAAAAGGTCTTTATTTTGTCCTTGGAGGGGGGGCGGAGAAAAGTTGAATGGCTGAAGAGATGGTGATCAGACCAAATTGTCCAGGGAGAGCTTGATGAAGATTTGTATTTGACTCCCCTTGTTCCCAAACCAATCTTAACATGCGTAAATGCTATCTTAATATAGATGAATGATTGTAAGTTTAGCTTGTTTTCTTGTAAGATTTCTCTGCCTCTCTTTATGAGAGAATGTGATATATATTTCTTCTTCCTCCAGCAGCTTTTTACTCATTATTACTTCAACAAGCTGTTCAATTGAATA
>JANHFO010001789.1:71015-85653 GCA_032468095.1 Pareas carinatus
TATTTCAGTGAGAGGCAAAACTGTAAGTAGGTCTTATTTTCGGAGGATGTCTTACTTTCAGGGAAACAGGGTAGTTTTACCTGCAGCCTGAATCTTGTGAATGAGGTTTGGCTTGTTTCCAGGGACAGGTTGCTGGCATTCTGCGAACCGTGGCCAGTCCATGGACCGGGGATTGGGGATCCCTGACATAAGGTATATAAACAGTAAAGACTTTAAGTATATTACAGAAATATCATTATGTTGAAATTCTATCCTTCAGCTCTGAAATATGTAGTGTAGGTCAGTGCCTCTCAACCTTGGCAGTTTAAAGCTGTATGTTGAAGTCCATACAGCATCAAGCTTTGAAAAACACTCATCAAAATGGTCTCCCATCCAAATCCAACTGGGGCTGATATTAATTAGCTTCTGAAACTAAGCGATGTGTCCTTTGAGTCAAGCTCAGCTTCAGCGTGGTTTAAAGTTGACAATAATATAGAAGAAAACGCCATTTTCTTCTTCTGCAATCTTTCCGGTACAGATAACAATCCTGAAATCCTCTGGTGTAAGCACGACCAACTATGCTTTGCTCCTGAGAGTAGCTAAGAGCAACTTTGCTGTTTTACAACTTGATGAAGTATAGCCAGAAAATTCTTCCTCCATCAGCCACTTGTTCAGTGAATGTTTGAAGTTACGACAACACTGAAAAGGAGACTTAGGAGCAGGCCTCAAAGTTGCAGCCATCACAACACCCCATGTGCATTTATAGTCTTCCTTGCCATCTTCCAACCGTGTGACAAGCAAAGTCAATGGGGAAGCCAGCAGGAAGTCACAAGTCAATTGACATTGCACTTAATGGCCCTGGTACAGGTAGTTCTCAACTTGCGACCCCAAATGAGCCCAAAATTTCTGTTGCCAAGTTGAAACATTTGTTAAATGAGTTTGCCCCATTTTTGCGACTTTTCTTGCCACAGTTGTTAAGTGAATCACTGTAGTTGTTAAACGAGTCGAACTGTTGTAAAGTGAATCGGGTTTGCCCAATGACTTTGCTTGTCAGAAGGTCTCAAGAGGGCTTCACAGGTGCCTGGGACACTGCACCCGTGGTAAACAGTCACTATAAAAACAGCAATCAATCAGTGGCTAAGGTTTTATCCTTCATCATCCATGTCTGACAGTGAGGCCCACCTGACTGGCTGGCTTGCCAAGCCATAAACTGGGTGATTTACAAACTGTGCGTCTCTTTTCTCTTGCATCTGGAGTTACTATAAAAAGCTAGTGTCATTTGTGACAACCACAGTTCATGAGCTGTTTTTTTTTTTAAAAAGTGTTTGGCTGCCTCTTGTGAGGAGCGGGGGGGGGGGACAGGAAAATAACCTTCCCAGTTCTTCTATCAAGCTCACTCTTAGAAATGTGCAACCTGTATCAACCACTTTTAGAGTTTAGGATCTGACACTTGGCATGGCTTGTATTCGTGCTGCATTTTGCTGTGTGCCACTTAGGTTTCTGCCGTTGTTGTGCCATTGTTGTTTACCATCCTCACCTCTACCCTCCAGAGCTTTCAGATTTCTGTTCTTTGTTGAGCTACATGGTATGATATCCAGTTGACAAAAATATACAGACTCCATGGAGAACCCACCCATAGGTATTATGAGTTCGCAGTGGAACTGCTCGTTTCCCTCCTTTCTCTTCAAATGATGTCACTGATTAAATAAAGGGAGATAATAGAACAGTTAAATAGTGATTGCAATGGCATAAAAGACTAAGGTGCAGTTAAGGGGTCCGGGAGGAAAGTGAAGGACAGAAGTGGATTATAGGTTGTTTTTTTTTAAAGTTAGAGGTTTAGGTATCTATCTATAATTATAATCTGTATGTACATGCATAACTGCTGGGTTCACCCAATCCAGGAGACCCAACCCGTTGCTATGCCCCCTTCTTTTGGGCATGCAGTCTTGGGTGCCCTGTTCAGACGGGTTAGACTGGAAGACTGTGTCAGACTGGCTCCAATCCCCTCAGGAAAGAACGGCCATGATAGTTAGAGAAGGTACCTTTACTGAGAACTGGATAACAGCGAACCATAGCAAGCACTGGCAAAACCGCGGGAAAGGATACAGGTTGGAATCAAATCCCCCACCCTCCGGCCCACCTGTGGCCAATCAGGATAGCATCCTTTGTTTTGGGAACCAACAGAGGCCCATTACTCCCCACCCCCAATACCCTAACCCTACAAACTCCAAGGGCCCTCCAGCACGCATCCCATCCCAAATTCCACCCTCCCCCCATTTATGGCAGTGCAGGCAAGGATGCAAGCAAAGCGAACCTGAGGGCCGCTGACAGACTATCCTGATGGTGCTTTTCCAAAAAGCACCTGGACTTCCTTGGTTTTTTTCCCTCAAAAACATTTCGCTTCTCATCCAAGACGCTTCTTCAGTTCAGTTCAGTTAAGTCTACATAAAGTGGAAACGCTCTTTTAGGACAACCATATCCTGGAGGATTACGAATCTTCACTAGAAATTTCAAAGTCTGGGTACTCCTACTATTCAGCCAACATCCATATAGGCATGATTCTGGAAGGTTCTTCAGAGGGATGCTTTATTATGACATAACCAAAGAAGTTACCTTTCTTCATGGAATTCCATAGCCGCATAGCTGCATTCTATACTGAGAAGGTCAGCCTTCAAAGGACCTTCCACTAATCTTCATACAGTCATGTTTGTGACAGGTTCTTCAGAGAGATGCTGTCAGCAGCTGTCATCTTCGCTTTGCTTCCATCGTTCCTGTGCTGCTATAAAACAGGGGGAGAGTGGAATTTGGGTTGGGATATGTGCCGGGGGGCCCGTGGAATTTGTAACGTTATTGCATGTGGGGTTTGAGCATGTAGGGGGGAGAGTGATGGACCTCTTTTGGAATGCAGACTGGTGTCTGGAATGGAGAGCCGCTATCTCCTGCTACAGGACGACAGCTAGAAGTGTCGTTTCTGCTTAACCGTTCTGTCCTGGTTCCCAAAATACGGACGCTCTCCTGATTGGTCAGGGGGTGAGTCAAAGGGTGGGGGCTTTGCTTTCAACCTATAACTTTTCACGCAGTTTTGCCAGAGTTTGCTTTGCTTCTCAGTAAAAGTACCTTATCTACCTGCCCTGGAGTAAGGGTCGTTCTTTCCTGAGGAGATCGAGGCCAGTCTGACAGATGCTTTAGGATAAAATCAAACAATTCAGATTTATTTATTTATTTCGGTTTAGGTTTTTTGGTGCAGATTTCAGAGATGCCGTGAGGAGATCTCAAGAGCTGTACAGCCTAATAAAAGTTGGTTATTGGATTTGGGAGGGCAGCAGGTCCCATTTCACCAACTAACACCAAGCTTCATTTTGCTCTGAAAAGTTCTGAGAACAAAGAATAGGTCGTTTCTTCATGGGCATATATCTCTTTTGAAATTGAGGGGCAGATTTGGGCAAAGTGTAAGAGCATTTGATGGTCTTTAAGTGCAACTCTGACTAAATTCTCACTTTCCCCCCAGTTTGACATGCAACGGATAACATTGGAGGAGCTTAAACACATCCTTTATCACGCGTTCCAGGACCACTTAACGATGAAGGACATTGAAAATATTATCATCAATGAAGAGGAGAGTTTAAATGAGAACTCTGGTAATTGTCAAACAGAATTTGAAGGTGGGTTTCAGTCGTATATATAGCACATAAAATGATTTGACTTTTTTCTTCCTCATAACATTGAATAAGTGAGATGTTTCACTTGTACAAGTAGTTCTCAACTTTCTACCGTAATGGAGCCTGGAATTTCTGTCATATATTACGAAGGTTGTAAGTTGAGGCAACCACGTGACCCACCCAATCTGATGTGATGTTCGCAAACCAAACAGTTCAGTCATTAAATGAATGCCGTAGCCACTGAGTGAAGCATTGTCCACAATGGAATAAACACTGGTTTCCAGCAATAATAACAATAATCATAAATTGTGACCACTTGATTGTGAGACTGTCAGATGTGAAAGGCCAGGACCACACATGAATGTTCAATTAAACTGATGGAACTATGCATTATGCACAGGAATCTACTCAACTAACAGCACTATTTTGGTGCTAGAAAAGAGTTAGTGGAAGTCAAGGGGGATGGGCTGAGCAGTTTGTCTCTATGAAGAGATTTTATGGTGATTCTTCTTTTGATTCTGCCTCAATTCTGACACTTCAGGGCCACTGCAAACAACCATCAATGTGGACCAGTCATCAAGCATCTAAAATAGGACCATGGGAAGCAGTGAGGCTACCATCGTAAATTCAAATCCGGATCATAATTACCTCATAGTTCTTCCAATCCAACCCCTTGCTCAAGCAGGAGACACTATATCAGTGATGGCTAACTTTTTGGACACCGAGTGCCCAGATTAATGAGTCGCGGCTTGTGATGTCATTGCCTGGCGCCGCTACTCTCTTTCTGAGCATGCACATGGCCCCTTGACGTCACCACCCGATGCCGCTACTCTCTTTCTGAGCATCCACATGGCCCCGTGATGTCACTGTCTGGCGCCGTACTCCTTTCTGAGCATGCTCAGCTCTGGGGCGATGCTGGGGTGACTTGGCCCGTGTGCCAGCAAGAGGGCTCTCTGTGCCCTCTGCGGCATGCGTGCCATTGGTTCGCCATCGCTGCCCTGTATCATTTCAGACAAATGATTGTCCAGACTCTTTTTGAAAGCCTTTAGATACAGAGCACTCACACCCTCTGTAGGCAAGCTGTTCCATCAGCTGCCTTCCATTAATTGGTCTCTCCTTAATTCTAGTTTGCCTGTTTGCTGCTTTGAGTCATTTGTGAAAATAATAAAGGTGGGATATAAATAAACAAATGAATAAATAAACTTAGCCAGATGTGCTTTATTTTACGAATTGCTTAAATCGTGGCTTTGCGCGATGTGCAATCTTAGCAGTTGAGAAAATTGCCAGGATCTGCTGCCATCATGTGGCTTGATTCTTCTTTCTTCTGACTTTCCTTTTGAACGTGTTTTTAAAAGATCACCTGTAAGAGGTTGATTTCTTGGTGCTCTCTGAAATTGTTGCTTTTTTTCTGCAGACTCTTTGTTATAAGGCATAATTAACATTATCAGTTGCACTGATGATCCATTGCACGAAGAACCCAATAATTCTTTTTTTTGCATTTCAGAGTTTTTTATTAGGGTTATCATAATAAATAATAGTGAAAGGTTTTCAAGAAGAGACTGGACAGTCATTTGTCCAGAATAGTATACAGTTGCCTGCTTGAGCAGGAGTACGTAATATGACACCATATAATCTTTTTAAGCTCTTATTCTCTTCTCATTTGATAACTATACATGAAATAAACTGAGGTCTCGAAAGGTTGCTAAAACGTCACTAAAATATGTAAGATATATAAAGGTACAGAGGACCCTGAATTGGGACCTATAGACAGTAGTGAACGACATAGTAACTTGAAACCTCAGTGAACAAAAAATATATACAATATTAAATTGCTAAGATTATGTGTAAATGGTAATGTAACATATGTAATTTTATATGATTTCTTCTTTTTTGTTCTTTTGCTACTGATATAAGAAACAATTCTCACCTTGTGAAAATCTAATAAAAAGGTTTAAAAAATTAAAATAAATAAATAAATAAAAAAGACTAACATGAAGTCCCTATTCAAAAGATTAATTTCATTTTGGGAACCTTTAGTAAAAGAGCTGAAATTAAATTGGCTTTGCCATTAGTTGATAAATCAAAAAAAAAATAGAAGAGACCTCCAAGGCCGCTTCCAGCTCAAATGATTCTATAATTTTCGGTTCTAAAATACAAATGAAAATAAAGAAAAGGGAAGGGGGAAAGAAAAAGAGAAATGTAGGGAAAAAGGGAGAAACGCATTCCACTTTTTTTCAATGCAGTAAATTGCAAAGTAAAATCACAATCTCGGCTTTTTTCTTTTGCATACCTAGTCAATGCTAGCCGTTTCTAGAGCACAATAATTCAATCTTGAGTTCCGTCTATTTTCTTCAGGGGCATTCCCATGGAAGAAGTTGCATTGGAGCCGTTGTAGCGCAGGGGTTAGAATGCAGTATTGCAGTCTAACGCTGCATTCCACTGCCAGCAGTTCGATCCTGACCATCTCAAGGTTGACTCAGCCTTCCAGCCTTCCGGGGTTCAGATTGCTGATGACAATATGCTGACTCTGTAAACCGCTTAGAACGTACTATACAGCGCTATGAAGCGGTATATAAGTCTATGTGCTCTTGTTATTTGATTCCCCTTTTGTAGACCAGATAAAAACTGTTCAAAAAGGGGTCTATTTTTAAAACAGAAAGAATTGTTTTTAACTTTATAATTCTTTACCCCCTCCTCTTTTTTTTTTTTTTAGTGCATTCCCAGAAACAAAACCGACAGACCTGCGTACGGAAGAGCTTAATATGCGCTTTTGCTATGGCCTTTATTATCAGCGTCATGTTGATCGCAGCCAATCAAATCCTCCGAAGTGGCATGGAGTAGCCATAACACTGTGAAACAAATGATCCACGCATGCGCATGCTGCCCGGTGAACTTTCTCCCTGATCAACTTTCAAACCAACGGGCAAAGGAGAGAGAAAGAGAGAGAGAGAGCACATATGAACCAAAACAAAGGTTAAGAGGAACGGTTCAGCAAGGAAACTGTATCCGGCAGCATATCTGTAAATCAACTATATCCTCTTGGCAGGGACATCAAAGGGCTGTCTTAACGCTTTAATGGGGTTTTTTTTGTTTCCTAATGCAATAAAAAGAAGAAAACCATAAGAGCCCTGAATTATATTTTTGATGTGGTAGCAGTAGATTGTGAACAAGGATGCCTCGATCAAGTCTCAGCACTAGTTGCGTGGTTGAGTTGCCTACTGGTTCAGGACACTTTCACACATCTGTTTTGAAGTGTCCCACATTCCGGGGAATGGAATGTCTACATTACCACAGAAAGTTCAAGTCCATCATTTCTACAATTTCATCTGACTTCAGAGTTTTCGATTCAAGCCTTCAGTGCTGAAGAAATCAGTGAAAGGGTCGTGTCTGGAGACACGGCTGTGAATAATGCTGGGTCAAAGAAGTTTTGTTTCATCTATTAAACATAAGACTGGTCCAGTGTTTTGTGTTGTCAAACGAGTGCATTTCACTCATCCAGGTCCTGCTTTTCCATCAGCACTTTCATGTAAGGAAGATGAAGTGATGCTGGGCGTTTCAGAAGGCCAATGCAGAGACTTCCTACCATGTTTTCCAACAATGCTGTAAAAAAGTGATTGGGCGCCTTGATCCCATGTATAAATAGCTTCATATTTAATATACGGTCTCTGTTGATCTTATTCAAATCTGTCCTATACAAAAAATTTCAAACATAATTTTGAAATTTGCTCCCAGCTTAATATCTCAGCACATTTTGCTACAACGATCCTAAAGGTAAATGATATAAGTGCAATATATGATTGTAGGGGGAAGTGTTTAAAATGAATCAAGGAAGTGCTACTTGTTTTGAAGCGTGATGTGGGGTTGTTTCTGCTTTAGGATGGACATCTCAGTTGAGTTTTTTTCCCATGAGAGCATGAATTGGTTCACCACCATAGACCATAATAGCCTTAACTGCAAACATAGTGATAGCTCAGTCAACCAACAGCCAGGAACAGCTTGATGACATGTGATAAGGAGAGGAAATTGTTCTGGGAACACGTGCCAGAGTTTATCTTTTATACCTTTGGTGTCCCCCAGAATATGTGGGTAAGATTGTAGCTCATGCGACTTCACTCTGATTAAGCTCCCTCAAATTGAATGATGATTCCTTTACCTGTAGGGTTTTAACGAACTAATCCAAGTCAATTGTAAATGAAATGGGTGGTTGCACAATGGGCTAGATTTGGGTTGACTTCAGTTTATATCTGGGGTGGAGCTGGGGTTGATGTACTATGGAGACACAGCCTGTTTGACTAGTTTAGGATTTGGTATATTGTGTGAATTGTCAATAATTCTATGAAATAAACTCTGTGAATACAGTTCTCGCCGTGCCATATGCAGGAGTATAACTACAGTAGTAGTTAATCAGTCAGGATAGAGCTGGAAGGGACCTTGGAGGTCTTATAGTCCAACCCCCTGCTCAAGCAGGGCACCCAATACCATTTCAGACAGGTGGCTGTCCAGTCTTTTCTTAAAAACCTCCAGTGATGAAACACCCACAACTTCTTGTGGCAAGCTGTTCCACTGGTTAATTATTCTCACCGTCAGGAAGTTTCTCCTTAAACCCAGCTTGTTTCTCTCCTTAATTTAACACTTCTCTCTTGTTGCATTTTCCTTAACTTTTCTATATGTACGGAGGGGATGCTCAGATGCATAAATCGGAATGAATTCTGTTGAACAAATTCCCTGTATAAATTGGAAGGGACCTCATCAGTCATTCAATCTGATTCTTTGCTCCATGCAGAAAACCACTAAATCAGTCATGCTAAGTTATCAGCTTCCCATTTGAAACCTTCAGCAAGGAGTTGTGCATCACTGGTCCTTGGTAGACCATTGGATCAATTAGCAGATCCTGCTGTGGAGTGTGTATGTGTGTGGTCTCTGGGCATATAAAGTCAAGCTCAGTTTTTGCTGAACTTCTATGTGTGTGTGTGCATACACATTCATACACACATACCCACCCACCGTGTAATTTTCCTGACAGCATTGTAGTGTGTGTATATAATGTTGTTCTTCACTTTTTTTTCACATTAAGTGTGAGCCTGTGCTACCCTATTCAGAGCACCCCAATTCTCCTTCAGGCAGTCCCATCATTCCAAATGAATCTCTGGGTTGTTTTTTTTAATTATTCTAATCTTCAAACAGAATGAAGTACAAGATATCTCTATCCTTTTTAGCCCAACCACCTGAAAGGAGCTTAGAAAAATGGAGAACATAAACCATGGTGGTTGCACCAGCAAAAAAACAGTAGTAATAAAAGTGAACAAAAAAAAAGCTTAATATAGGCAATGCATAGGTAGGCCTCGACTTACAACAGTTCATTTAGTGACCATTTGAAGTGACCTTTTTTCACACTTACGACCATTGCAGCATCCCCATGGTCATGGGATAAAAATTCAGGCGCTTGGCAAATGGTCCGCATTTATGATGGGGTCTGTGTGATCCCCCTTTTGTGGCCGTCTGACAAGCAAAGTCCATGGGGAAGACAGATTCATTTAACAAGCATGCTACTAACTTAACGATTGGAATGATTCACTTAATAACGGTGGCACGAAAAATTGTAAAATGGGGCAAACTTAATAGCAGTCTTGCTTAGCACCTATTTTGGTAATGGTGCACACACCTGGGAAAAAGGGCTGCCTGAAAGTTTGCAAAACTTCTCAGTCAGTAGAAAGAAATTAAGACGTTGGACCACTTTTCCACAGGTTTGGGAAGAACGGCAAGACATACAGCTGCTTTCTCCCAGATCGGTGTGTGTGAAAAAGATTGCAAGGGAAAGATTAGAAGTAAACGTAATTGGCAAGGAAAGTTTTGCAAGACGGTTTCAAGATAGGTTCTGGTCCAGGTCACACATTCCTAAATTGCATATATCGTCCCATGTACCTGGATTTGTAATGGATGCCTATATTCATAAGCCACTTCTTTTCCTTATTGGACCTCTGAAGTTTCTATTTGGAGCACCAGTGGAATGTAAATTGTTGAGTTAATTGTGGTAATGAACTGCTATTTTATAGGGTAATTTTGTTACTGCTATCTAATATTCCCATTCAAATTAAAAGAGAGAGGGAGGGAGTGATGGAGGGAGAGGGAGGGAAAGGAAAACAAGCTTTAAACTAACCCAGTTTAGCCTGCCGTGCTGTTATTATCATGAAGCTGACTCCCAAGAAGGCAATCAGCAAAAACATTGAATAATATAATGGCCTGTATAAAGAGTTCACTACTACTGTTTTTAGGAACTGGACGTCCTAGAAAATATGGTTATCAGGATACCTAGTCACTCAAAGAGTCAGATAATTACATTTCCCAGCAGCCCTGCACAATGTTAATACTGTTGTATTAAATGTGAGCCTCCAAATAAAGAGGCACATGGGAGCAGATGGGAGTTTGACTTGGAAAAGAACGTTGAAGGACAGATTTCAGAGATTTGCAACAAGACAAAGTCATGTTTAAGAATAAGTAATTATAACTTTGAGCATCTCTCCTAACCAGTAGCATTGTTATGGCATGCTGACATAACATATCATGTCAAGTCACGTCGACCAACAGTACATGTTTTAATGTAGACGTTGGTAAACTGGAAAGGCAAAAGAGAGACAGAGAAGTTGGAGAATGATAGAACCAAATTTTAAGAAGGTGGTGTAGCTCAGAGAGGTGCTATGAGAAAGCGGATTGTGTTTCTGCTCAGTTAGATTTTTGCTTGACACACACAACTCCTTTCACAGCAATAAAGAGGTTTTCACAGTTTTTGGTTATCAGTTGCATTTTGCAGAAATAAGCTGATGTTAGCAGTCATAATCATTATCGTAGTATTTGGTGACACTTATCTATAGGCCTTCGACCAAGGCTTCCAGATGTCTTCAATTTAAACTACTAACACAGATTGCCTGCTTTGTGATGAGCTTTCCTGAAAAGTCAGGTCAAGTGTTTACTTCTGGGTTTAGTTCTGTTACTGAGCTCTCAGGGCAAATAATTCCTCTAATTTAGCCTAGAAGAGAGGAGATAGCTGCTTGTGCGGCCCAGTTTTGAACTGGGCCCGATAGTGGGTTGTGGCCTGGAAGTTGAGGACCCCTGCCTTAGGTGATGGACCAACCTTCCCTGTGGATACTGAAATAAAGGTTGTCAATTAAAGTTTAAAAACACGACGTTTGCAATCCAGTGAGTTCATGCTTCATTATAGTAATTGGGTTGGAATATCCATCACTAAGTGATGCGGTTGTAAAGTGTAATGTCATGTGACCATGTCCCTTAGTGACAGCAGTTCTGGCAGTCCCCATTGCCACCTCTAAAGGAGGACCATGTGGGTCATTAAGCAAGGACTTCATGTGATCATGACTTCTGACTTCCTGCTGGCCACCCCATTGGCTTCGCTTGTGGAAAGCTGTCAGGGAAAGTCACAATCCGCAATCACGTGCCTGTGGGATGCTGTGATGGCTGAAAATCCAGGCCAGTTGCTGAGTGCCTAGATCATGATCACATGACTATGGGGCGCTATCATGGCCAAAGTTTCAAGGACTGGTCATAAGTACCATTCAGCACTGTCATAAGTTCAAATGGTTGCTGAACAAGGTGTTATTCAACCAGAATAACCTGTATCCGATTAAACGCCCCTTTGTACACACGTGCAAAATATGCATCACATTACAAGAAACCCACTCTTGATTTTTGATGACCCTCCTCTGTAGGCAGCATCGAAGGATGAACAGACATCTTTCAAGGATACCAGTTTCTTACAGTGGATCTTTCCGCTATGAGTTGGATTAAAGGGCAGCCTTTTTTTTCTCTCTCTCTCAAGCATTTGGCATCTCAGTAGCATCCTGCAGTCTACTTTCCAAAAAGCAGATAAGGCTGGGACAAATTGCAAATTTGATTTCTGTGCAACTAAATTGAACATAAATCAAATTAATTAAATGCAGTTTATTTGATTACTTTGCATGTGTTTACTGATTTTCACCTGTCGGATTTAAGAACTACAATTAGGGGGCAGCTTTTGAAACAGGCAGGGGAAGACCAATGCTTTTGGAAGTCTTAAGCCAGTGCCCCCCTAACCTTTTAGACACGAGGGATCGGTTTCATGGAGAACAGGGCTTGGTTTGTTTGCGTGGCCTGGTTGCCTGTCCACAGACCAGGGGTTGGGGACCCCTGCCTTAAGCAACCAAGACCTCTTCCAGTTGTCTAATTTCAAGTGACACCCAGAGATGATGAAGGAAAAAGTCCCAAAATAAAGTCCTTGACATTTTACTTAGCAGTATTTAAATTCACCCTTTCCAGCCCCTGCCCCTCTCCTTCCCCAGAATAAGTCTAAAGTGGGGAAACAAGGTCAGAAGCACAACTGAATCAGTTCTGGAATGGATGACAATTAATGCTGAATTATTTATGCACCTAGCTTTTAGAGTCATAAACTGGGAAGTTGGGTTTACACAAGAAGATAGGTTAGCCTAAATGTAGCTCGGCCTGTCATATGAACCAGGTTATCATGTCAAGATGCACTGCAGTTTATTCAATTTGGTCAGGGTGTGTTCTGTCAGGCTTATGTTAACCTGAAGTCATTGTGTGAACTTCACCGATGAACTCCAAACGATGACACACAGCAGTGGGGATGTCATGGGAAGGCAAGCCATATTCATTTTGCATTGCTTTGCTAAAGTCATTCCAAGCTGAGTTTGATACCAAATCCCCAACATTTTGGGAGCACAAGGATCTCTGTGACCTTGGGAATCAAACTAATATAGAAAAAATGGCAAGCATGACCAACTGCCCCTCCTCACTGCATTGATTCTCCCTTTAAAAAACCTTGACACAATTACCTCTTTCCAACCCAGGAAATCTGTTTTCTGAGCAACGTTGTAGGGGCAGGGGAAAAACGTGTCTTCTGTGGAAGACTTGGGGGCTTTCCTTATTTTTGTAAGCCGGCTAGTCACTGAAAGTGAGCGAGAGGCCATATAAATCCACTTAAGTAAATAAATAACAATATTGGAGCATGCTGCTCATAAGACATCTCTGCAAAGCCTTCTGACAAAAAGGCAGAATCACAATCGTGAATAGGAGATGTTCAGAAAAGCAAATTATCTTTGTTAGAACTCTGTGGATTTAGCACATGTGCATGGAAATAGGCCATCATTTATTTGGTTCTCCTCCTTAAATATAATTGGAAAATTAGTAATGCTGCTAAGAGCATGGCAAAGCGTACTGATAGACCTTGACTTACCCACCAGAGTTGAAACTCAAATTTCCATGGCTAAGAAGAATAGTTGTTAAGAGGCATCTGCCTGATTTTAGGACCTTTTTTGTCACCATTGTTAAAGAAATCACTACTGTTGTTAAGTGAATTACACAGTCGTAATTACACAGTCGTTGACTTCGCTTGTTGAAAGCCAGCTGGGAAGTTTGCAAATGGTGATCATGTGATTTCCAGATGCTACAACTGTTGTTAATATATGCTGGTTGCCAAGTGACAAATTTTGGTCATGTGACCCATAGGGGATGCTGCAACCATCAGAATCAGAATTTATTTTGCCAAGTGTGTCTGAACACACAAGGAATTTGTCTCCAGTGTACATGCTCTATACCTACATACCTACAATAAACAAACTGTGATTGCGAACATAAGATACATTCATAACCATAAAGTACATTCATCTTGTCATGTGCATATAAGCCTAAAATACATTCATAGTCATAAGTGCAAGGATTGCTTGTAAGCTACTTTTTAAGTGCCATTGGAACATCAAATGCTTGCTAAATGAATGGTTGTAAGTCAGGGAGTATCCGTATTCTGAATCAGGTTTAAGTACAGTAACCACAGGGATTTTATCATATTGCTCATGTGTACTTTGACATTAAAGTAATCTGATATCACACCGTCTTACACTCATAAACATCACCTTTGGAAGGGTTGCCTGTATTCATCCTTTCTTTTCAATCTAGCACTCTGACGAATTGAGAGTTTCCATCACCGCATCTTTTATATTAAGGCTGCACCTAAGAATATTGCATCAGCTATTAAAACACAATTGATGAGGAAAAGTTTTGTAACTGTAAGTTCCCAGAATTTAGCCTTGATCATTTCTGGATGAATCACAGGCTCAGGAAGTTGGACCACTTTTAGGGAAGGACACTATTTTCACCAAGAGTAGATAATCCTGGTTTGATGGAACCATGCTTTTAAGTCAAGGGTCTGGAAACTTGTCAGCTTTAAGATTTGTGGACTTCAATTCCCAGAATTCCTCAGCCAGCATTGCCAAGTTTGGAGACCCTCTACTTTAAGTGAAACTCACCCCATATTTCTTTCCCTCATTTCCATCCAGCTTCCCATTTAAATAAATAAACAGGTCAATCTATGAATGAATAACTGCCACCGCAGGATGATTATCCACAAAAATTAGCTTCCCCAGGAAAACAAAGTTATAAAATAACTTGCCATAGCACATAGTTTTTTCCATTCTTATCTAGGATTTTAGAGTGCTATTTTGCCAGATATAGAAACTTGGGCAGGCCCAGGGTACTCTTTAGTGCCTTAGTGCACTGAAAGAGTATTGTAGAGTTTTTATATGATGGAAATTGTAGATTATATATTCCGAAGAATGTCGTGATCAGCAGCATCTGGTCAGTTTGTTACGCTTTATCCTATTGTAATTCTATGGTTGTTGGTGTGTGATTGTTTTGTTTTTCAGATGGCAGAGGCCAAATTACAATGAGATATGACAACAAATTCCTATAATTGGATGAGAAATAGCAGGAAAAAAAATGAAGTTGGGCTTGACTCTTGGTAACTACATTCAGACAAGAGATGTGCCATAGTTTCGTTTTGTTTTTGCTTCCAGAGTCAACCCTCCCAACAGAGGATCAATATCAAATATAAGCAGCAACTCACTGCAGGAAACAAATCAATTAATGTACAGCACAGCTACTGTTATAACCGAATACCTGGGATGCAAAATCAACAAAAATGAAAGGAAACCAAA
>JANHFO010001789.1:125852-140971 GCA_032468095.1 Pareas carinatus
AATGCCCCAACCCACGCAGCGGGGTGACTTCCCCGCTGCGGGGCTGCCGGTGGAGCGATTTCCATGTGCACGGAATCGCTCCGCCGAAATCTCTGCAGCGGGGGAGTCACCCTGCTGCTTGGACTGGAGCGTTCCCGGCACCCCGCAGTGGGCGGGGGAAATCGCTGCGCGGGATGCCGGAAATGCCCCGCGTCCTATGATTCGGAGCGTCCTATAGGCCGAAAAATACGGTACATTCCTTTTTCATCCTGCATTTCAGAGGGGGTGAACCTTCTGACTGTGTATGTATGTAACACCTGTGCAAATATGAGCAGTAGAAAAGTTGCTGTAAAAATGAGCTAGTAAAACGTCCTCTAAGAAAAATAATACTTTATAATCTTCACCTTTCCTTTTTATATTTTATGAGAAACATTACAACTAGCATATAGGACGAAGGAGTATCTTAGCAATGGGTATATAAAACCAAGACTGATGCTGTTCATTGATTAATCCAGCCTTCTACACAGCTGCAGATCTGTATTCCAAGCAGCATTTTCCATTAACTGTAGTTGAGATGGTACTACCTAAATTTATAAAAATACGGTTTCTTCTTTGGATTGTGTGCTGGCATTCGGAACAACCTTTCAAATGCTATGTTTTTTCTTTGAGGCTGGAGGTTGTAAATCAGATTCAAGATGCTGAATAAGTACTTGTGGTAGGTATGTTTATGCACAATTATTAACCTCACAAGCAATAGATAAGCATAATCGTTGTAGGCTCTATATCTTTGGTCAGTTGTATAAAACAAAAGAGAATTACATAAAATACATGAATTTATTACATCCCTTACTTAGAAAAACACATTTTTGCTCAAAAAGATGCTAAAACCTGAGCATGAAATGGAAAAAAACCTATATTAGAATTTGATAGCAAGATATTATAAACCTAGGAAATTGAATATTGACTCAAAAGCAGAAACAATGAATTCCCACTAAAAACACTGTAAGAGAAAAATGTTATTAGTCTATGGTGGGGTAAATCAGGAGTCTGGTAATACCTTTTCTGATTAAAAGAATATTAAAATCCTTAAGTAAATGTCAGATGAAGTAAACTACAGCCTTTGAAAGTTTATACTTCTTAATTAAATTAGTTGGAAAGTGTGTTAACAGGGTCCTGATTTTTTTCTGTTAAGAGAAAATATCAATCAGGAAACGGTACTTAATTTACAGTTTAGCTGTTAAAAAAACCCTCAGTAGTAAGTTTCTGTTTTAAGTTATATTGAATTTTGTTCTTTCATTATGGAGTCTCCTTTTGTTGTCCTTCTCGTCAGACACGTAGAATAAATCCTTCAGAGACTTTTTGTTTTATTAGATAGTAGAGGTCATCTATCAGAGGCACTCTATTAATTCTTTCACTGAGCAGAGTTGAGTTAGATGACCCTAGAGATTCTTTCCAGCCTCATGATGCTGCGGATATGAATTCAATGAGAAGGAAAATTGCTTAGAGACATTCAACTCATTTGACGCCTTACATTCAAAATGAGTTCCTTCCAAAGCACCTTTCTATGAAAAATGCAGTTATCTGAGAATATGGAGCTACTGGTCTAGTACAGTTGTTTTTCAGAAGCTTATTTCAGATTTTTACTTGATTAATTTGAATACTCCAGGTATGCATCAATCTTTCCTACCTTAGTCACTCAAGATGGGCTACAGCTCTCATTGGCTGTTTGAGCATTGACCCTGAAATCCAACGCAGTTATTATGACCCAACTTTAAAAGTAATTTTTTCATAGGTAGGCCTTGATCTATTTTTTCTATAATGTCTAGAATTTGCTATTAATATTATGTGCAGGTAGTCCTAGACTTTGAGCCTGGAATTATGGTCGTTAGTCATGACAGTCATTAAACAGATCACCACATGACCATGCCTGATTTTACCTTTTATTCGGTGGTTGTGGTTTACACTATACAAATGTTAAACAAACCTGTTTTATTCAATGGAGTTTCCCCCCCAGAAACTGGAAGTATATGCCAGAAACCAGCAAAAAATGTTTGCAGTCACATTGCCATGGCCATAAATGTGAGTCCCCAAGTCCCAAAAGTCAAGTCCCCAAATTTCAGTCACAAGACTGCAGGAAGTATAGCCATCGGAACTTCAGATCTGGGTTATAAGTAGCTATGCAGAGGTCCGTTGCCAGTTTGAATAGTTGCTCAGTGAGAACTACTGTATCCTATTTGACAGGCTGAAAAAATGGAGACGAATCTGTTCCGACACAATGCACATTTTGTCATTGTTTTCATCATCATGGTTTCTACTGGCTGCCTTTGTTTATGAACTTAAATCCCCTTTGCTGCCAAGTAAGATGTATGTGCTCTGTAAAAAAAAAATGCCTCTGGTAATTTAATGTCATGTTTTGCACATCACTGCCTGGAATGTTCTCTTTTATGTTACTTTTCAGAAATCTTTGTAATTGAATGTGTTAATGTGGCACTAGATGTTTGGCTTTCACACGACTTGTAGCATGGCTGATTACCACAACAACACAATAACCCCCTTTCTTTAATGAAATGTGGCTACAAAATGAGAATCCTCAATGGATGTCTGGTCTTCTGAGCCATACATGAGAGAAGACCCAATAATTGGAAGGTATTCAGTTGAACGTAATGATGCCTGAAATCCCTCTTCTTTGCCAGATGCTGTATGTGAGAGGAACTGGAAATTTGAGGCGCCAGAGAAGAGCCCTCTATAGCACTCTAGTGCCACCTGATGGTATGGTTTCTAACTAATTGCTATCTTCCTATCAAATATCCCAGTAGTACCAGTTTCAAGGTGCGTATCCCCACATATTCCTGTTTTATTTTAGGCAGTTTGAATCCTGCAGAGTTTAGGTTGGCTCTGAATTATTCACTGCTTTCTGGAATAACATTCTTGTGCCCTCCTCATCTTTCATGAGTGGCTTATACCTTTTTTATACACAGGTATGAATATCTCTTGACTAGAATGAATAGTTTATGGTGCTGTAATTGGAGATTTGTAAGCCTGTATGGCAAAAATGCTGCCTTGAGACTAATAGTTTAACGTCTGGCAGGTTCTCCTTCTTTTAAATCCTAGGTCTGTTTAGAGTCCATACTTCCCTAGCATGAAGGCCTAAGTCCAGCATAAATTCTAGCCAAAGTAAAATTCGGTCTCCTCTTCATCCATAGATACCTTTTCCTGCAAGTCTTGTGGAGTACAGTGCGAACATTCATGTTCCATATCCTCGTAAAGTAGATCTATTTACATCTCTTTGCTTCCAGAATGATGTCATTACTTGCGACTATGTCCACGTCATATGGCAGCACTTAAGAACACCAAGCTAAGAGTCAGTTTTGTTTAGTACTTGGATGGAAGACAAAGTGGCAAGATAGACTAGGAAGTTGAAAAATTATTGCGGAAGAAATCACTAGCAAAATATTTCAATATTGTTGCCAGGAAAACTGTGTGACACATCGTATAGTCAGCAGGGGTTGAGCCCAGTTTGAGTCTTTAAATTATTAAATGTTAGTCTTTCACTGAAGAGCTCATAGATAATTTATCAATGGCGCAAAGGAATATAAATTAAACTTCATAATTTTCCCAAAATATGCCTCAACTCTTGACTTTTTTAAAAAAAAACTGACTATACGGGAGTGTCTGTTTGTATGCAAGTGTACATCCCACACAGATATATATAGATACATCTTTTCCCTTCTTTTTTCTTTTTTTGCAGGAGTAACTGTTCATTATAAATATGGTCTGCCTGTGATAACGCTTACATTACCATCAAGAAAAGAACGTTGCCAGTTTACCATCAAGCCAATGCTAACAACTGTGGGCACCTTCTTACAGGACATAAAGAGAGAAGATAATGCAATTGAAAAGGTAGAAGTCTTCACAGCAGGTACTAATGCTGGTATCACTTTGAAAATCAAGGTTGTTCCAACTTTTCCCAGGTATTGCAAAATCTAGGATACCTTATTAATGTTTGAAATCTGCCAAGGTTACATCCTGGCAGGGCACCCACTAAAATGTATCTGCTTTAACCCTCACAGTTGCTGCTTCTTTTCCTTCACTTTCCTTCAATTTTTTCATCCTTTCACTGGCTCACCACTAAGAGAAAAAAGGGGGTGCATGAAATAAATGGGAGCTCTGAATAAGGCAGTGGGATAGAAATCTACAGGGGGGGAAACTCATAGTTAGAAACATGTGTGATTAATGTTAGATGAACAGTTTAATTCTTAGAACTTTGTATGCTATAGATACAATAATAGACCACTTATTGTAGTGTTTATTCCAGAACATTTGTTAGGTAGGAAAATATATTTAAATAATTTATCCTGAAGAGATTAAGCAGAATTTGTATGCAGTTATTATTGATGTACCTTTTTTCCTTTTTTTATTTGTAATTAAATGAGACAAATGCTTGCTGTCAAAACGAAGTAAAATATTTCATGGCCCTATATATTTAGATTTTACTTCTTCCCAAATAGGTTCAGTCAAGTTTCATCCCCTGTAAAGTGGGTAGAATACAGATTAGCTAAAGAAAGGTCTACGACTTCAGTCTTCAAGATCCCAACTTGAGCCCAAATGTCCTAATTCCAGGCAGAAAACGCTGATACATTTTTGCACATTTACGGGTGCAAATGGTACACAGAACAGGCAGTTTTCAAATCACTACAGGCAGTCTTCAACTTTCAATCACAACCGGGACTAGAAAATTTATTCAGTGGTGCAATCCTTGAACAAGATATTACATGACCATAACTTGCAACCTTCCCTCCTCCCTTTCCCATTGGTTTCATTTGCCAAAAGCTATTTGAGAAGGTTGCAGATGGCAATCATGTAATCCCAGGATACTGTAACTATCATAAACGTGAACTGGTTACCAAGCACCCAGCTCACAATCATATGACTGTGGGATGCTTTCATAAAGTGTGAGGACCAGTCGTAGGTCCCTTTCTCAGCAGTGTTGTAACGTCAAGCGGTCACTAAATCTATGATTACAAGTTGAGGACTACCTATGTTGGCATGTTCGTTCAGAGCTCTCTTGACCTAATATAAAAGCAGAGCACCTACATTGAATTTTTAGGAATGCCAGTCTAACTGTAGCGGAGGGCACATTTCATAGAAGTGTGCAAAAAGTTCCAAGTTTGAAACAAACTGCCTCTATTCCATTTGTTTGTGTTTCAAATAAAGCAGAGGTGTTTTGTCCCTATGCACACACTAGTAGGGTGTGTCCAAGATCAAAAGACAAATTCCAGTGTAGGCACACTTCTGTACTGCAGGCTCTTCAAGCTTCTTCAGTTGTTTAGCTCCTCCTTAGACTTTATCCACCTACTTACTGGCTACTTGAATAGCAGTTAGTCATTAGTTAGAAAGCCATTCAATATGTGTCTTTTGGTTATACGGGTCTATGTACTCATGGCTGAAAACATACCTCCACTTATTCTCTGAAAAACACTTTTTGAGCAGAAAAAAGAACGCTATGCTAAATTGGGTTCTGTCTGTTTTTTAAAAAATCCATGAATAAACTCCAGAAAAATTAAGACTCTGAAGATAGTAGAGATCTGACAGACCAACTTCACATTAATGTGTGTGCACTAATAAGACCAGTTGGTGGCAAGCAAACTTTTGTGCTTGCTAGTTTATATTGTCCAGGGTGAAGTAGAACATCATGACCAATGGCAGTCTCTGGTAGAGAGAATTCTAGATAAACTGTGAAATATCCATGAAAGGAGCTCCCTTGGGCATCCTCTGGGCAACAGTGATGTCACCAGTTAACCGTTTCAACCTGAAAGTGCCTTGGTAGGTGCTTCCTACATGAATCTAGCGATGGTAAGAAGAAAGTGAGAATGTAGATCTCCTATTTTATTCAGCCAGTATTTAGGCTAACTAAACTTGTTGGAGATTGCCTCATTATGTCTCTTGCCTATCTTATCTATCTGCATGGAACAAGGAAGTTTTCTCCAGGGTAGGTGGCATGTTGATAAACCATTGTGCATGCTTGGATACGAATTTTATAAAACAACTTGTCTTCTGCAAAGAAAAGCTTCTTTTGATGTCATCTCCTGACTTAAATTAGGAAGCTAGCCTGTTATCTCACCTTCCAGATCACTGGCATCCATTATACACATATAGCTTATGAAAGGCAAGACCTCTAACGTTATCTGCTTGGGTAGATGGAGAACCACTGACTCACCTGAAGCACGCTGGGTTGATTCATTGGCTCATACCATTTGAATGATGGGGAATGGGAGCTCTCACTACAACACCACTTGCATCACAGTGGAATACTACCTTTCTCTGTAGTCTGATTCTGATGGTCCTTGGTTCTTGGATTACAGACACCAATTGCTGCATTCTCTACATGAAAGCAGTTCTAGACAGCAGACCACAGCCCCAGTGGAGGAAGAATCAAGTGTTATGCCATTGGGATATCATCAATTCACGACATGTCAAGTGAGGGACTTTTATCCCAAGTTTTTTCCATTTTATGCATACCCATTAATTATTTTGCACCTGTCTCACATACAATGTCAGATACCTCCAGTTAAAAATCAGGTTGCAAGCGAAAGGTTTCCTAAAGTCACTTGCACTGAAAAATTCAAAAATGAAAAACTGGTCCAAATGGACAATTAATCTTAAGTTTGTAAGTTTTCTATATTAAAAAGTGAAATTCAACACTCCTCTTATGATACTATCAAGAAAGATCTGAATGCATAAAAAAAATTATGTAGGCTGTTGTTTTTGCTTGGTTTTCCAAATATTTCTTTCTTATCCTTCCAAGACTTTCTGCAAAAATCCATCTTCTGTTGGGCTTTCTCCCTTAACCAATTTCTTTAGCATCTACTGAAGTTGAACTTTCCAAGATGAATGTACAATACAGTTGGCCATTTTTTCCCCTTTGGCTTCAGTTTCATAAGTCTTAACTGCAGTATTTGCAAGGAATCCATAAGAACAGACTGATAAAGGATTCCTTCATAGAAGCAATATTAAAGACATAAATTAAATAGTATTTTAAAAGAACATTATGTCAATTAGGATAAGTCAACTTTCAAGCTAGCATACAAATGGAAAGACCCAGGTTTTACTGCTCAAGCATCAAACCCATAAATTGTACTTCTTAATTAAACCATAAGGAAAATGATGGGATTTCCAGAGGACTGAGTCAGAAATAATTTGTAGGAATAAGATTTGTAAATCAGAAATTTAGTTGTTTTGATCAGATCTTTTCAGATCTTTTTCTGAATTGACATTTGTAGTTAGCTCTTTTAATGTATCTCATGTAGGTAGTAGCCTGGAGCAGAGAAGCAAAAATGGGTGATAGTGTAAAGGACATAAGATTGAACTCATTCCTTTTATTCTGTGAAGTCAATACATATATATATACAATCAGAAATGCTATTGGTCTTGGAAGAAAGGTCCCATTATAGCAATAGCAGTTAGACTTATATATCGCTTCACAGTGCTTTATAGCCCTCTCTAAGCAGTTTACAGAAACAATCTGGGTCCTCATTTGACCGACCTGGGAAGGATGGAAGGCTGAGTCAACCTTGAGCTAGTGGGACTTGAACTGCTGAACTTACTGGCAACCAACTGTTAACAGAACTAGAATGCAGTATTGTGCCACTACAGCTCTTATTCATGTATACTCACATGATGGATTTCATTAGTCATGGGGTTGACATAAAAGTCACTTACTCCAGTACACATTGCTGTACAGAAGAGTACTTAGACCACTGACTGCAGTGAGCATGGCAGGGAAGTTTGAAAGAAATCCATGTGGCCTTTTCTTACTTTGACTGACATGCCTTTTCTCTCCCACAGATGGTAGCCGGATTTCAAATTCGGTGTCGATGGACGTTCTGCTAATGAATAATTTTAAACTCATTGTCAACAATGCAGAATATAGTGTACATCCACCACTGAAAGGTACATAACTTCACGGCCACCCTGAAATGGAATCGTTAGTGATTGTCGGACTATTATCAGACTATTTAAAATTAAAATTCCGTGAAAGCTAAGTATGCCCATCTGCTCAGAAATTAATTCTACTAAGTTTATTGGAACTAAACTAAAACTAAACTTAAGGAGCCTTGTGGCTCACGAGGTTAGAATGCTGGGCTGACGCTCCAGCTCCTGCTGACTCAGCAGTTTGAAAGCGGGAGACCACGAGTAGATTAATGCAGGGGTCTCCAATCTTGGGGACTTTACGACTTGTGAACTTCAACCCCCAGAATCCCTCAGCCAGCATTGCAAAAGGAGCCCCCAGATGTTGATGTCACCAGCAAATAGTTTCACCAGGGAAGCACTTTGGTGCTTCCAACATGGAGGGGGGGGGACCTTACTTGAAAGAGAAATTACATAGTATACGCAGGGAGAAAGTACCCTGCAAGCTTTTTGAGGATATGGATGTTTATGGTAATTGTAATGACTTGAGCTTCATTCCTTTTTCAGACAAAAAGAGCAACGAGCATGCCACAGAGATAGATGACATCAAGTCAACAGTCCATAAGTTATTTGTAGCTCTTCACTTAGAACAGCACCAGACAAGAAAAGAGAAAGAGCTAATGCAAAAAATGGAACTTCTGAAAGAAGAACTGCTCCCTTTAGAACAGGTTTGGAAAATTCTTGATAAATTCACTCCTATGGAAATTGATAATCGGCAAGTTAAATCTTGAATCTGTTCTGTTTCTTAAATCTAGACCTGAATAGCTGCATTATTCCAATGAGATCTACAGAGAATAGCATTACTCTAAAACAATGCTCTGAAGTCTATCCAAGAGTGCTTTTAAAAATGTTACATCACAGGTCATGTTTTGAAATGTCTTCCTCCAATGTAGTAGCTATTGGTATTAGAACTGAAGTTATATGTGAACCTTTATGCTTAAGAAGCTATTAGAATGTATTTGGATGAACTCCATTTTTCGTACAGGAGTATCAATGTTGCAGTTCTAAATACTGTACTACATTTGAGAGGAGCATAATTGAACAATTTGAAGTGTAACATGGCTTTTTTTGTTCCTAGATGAAGGCGAGAATTGCAGCAGATATTGACGCAAAGACTTCTCGCCTTCTGTGGATTGGTTTAGCCTTAATGTCTACTCAGGGTGGGGCCCTGGCTTGGCTCACCTGGTGGGTCTACTCATGGGACATTATGGAACCTGTTACTTATTTTATCACTTACGGAAGTGCCATGGCATTCTATGCTTACTTTGTACTTACTAAGCAGGTAAGAAACTTGTTAAAATAATGCATACCCCAAAAAATCAGTTCCAACTGCTTGAAATTGGAAGCATAAATGTACAAGGCTTTGAAGTATTGTGATTTATTTATTTATTTATTATTTAGATTTATATACTGCTTATCAGTGCTTTACAGCACTCTCTAAGCGGTATACACATTCAGCATATTGCCCCCAACAATCTGGGTCCTCATTTTACCGACCTCGGAAGGATGGAAGGCCGAGTCAACCTTGAGCCAGTGAAAATCGAACTGCTGAACTTGGATGGCTAATGGCAGATGGCAGTCAGCAGAAATAGCCTGCAGTGCTGCCTTTAACCACTGCACCATCCTGGCTCTCTATTGGATTATGGATCCAAACTAAAGGAACGGAACATACAGTCTATTGCTAGTGCATAATTCACAGGTTCAGGCCAACAGATAGGGATGTAACCTATAGAGGAGAAAATTTGTAACACTGGATTGCATTGTGGAGTTCTTGGTGCTCTTTGAGTTTGTTTGTTTGCGGACGTTTCATTACCTAACTAGGTAACTTCTTCAGTGCACATCTGGAAGAAAGCAACCAAGCTCAGTGAGCACCTACGGTTCCACAGAGATTTGCACAACAACTGGCAAAAAAAAGGTCATCGTATTGGATATGATTAACACTTAACAACTGCCTTGCTTAGTCACGGGTCTTCTGGTTCCCATTGTGGTTGTAAGTCAAGGGCTATCTGTACACCCCAAAGATTGCCCTTCTGTGTCAGCTTGTGGAGAGGAATTACATTTCCCCTCAATCTGACCTTGGGACATTTTTCCTTCTAAGCATAGATCTCTGCAGCATATAGTTAAAAATAAATACGCAAATCTCGAAGGAATGCCCCCTAGAAACAGGAGTGCCTCAAGGTTTGGTTGAAAAAGACAAAATAGTGGCTACATTTGCACAATTGAAGTTTTGATTGTTCCCTCCTGGACACCGTTTTCACCTTTTCTACCATACCTTATAGGCGCACATTTCTCTAAGAATTTTTTAAAATTCCGTCTTCAGTATTTCCATATTTGTTCATGCCGCTGACAGTATTTTAACGGATTAAGCAAAGCTGGGTATGCAAAATAGAAAGAATCAATCTGCAATTTATAGCTAAAATGGATGGCTCCAAGACTGAATATTCTTGCTCATCTCTCGTTTCATCGACAGGTATTTATTATAAGGAATCAAATTAAAAAGGGTGGAAATTCTGCCCACTCAACACCCCCCAGCCTACCTGTCAGAAGAACTTAGGTTTTACAGCTTCTATGCAAATCAATAACCAACTTGATTTCCTGTTTTGTTTGTTTTTAAAGACAGTATACAAATGAACAGAAGATCAGCGAGGCAGGGGGATAAAAAGGCTATCTAACAATGAAAAGAAATGGAAAAAAGAAGGTGGGAGGGAGAGAGAAGATTGCAGAAAGGGAAGCAGCTTTGTGATTCTTTGACAGATGGGTTCAAAGAAGCAAGAATCACCCCCCCGATTTTAATTCAAGAAATCAAGCGGTAGAAGAAAAGTTGTTTTGTTAAAACAGTGACTGGAGGGCGGAGAGCGAGAGGAACTAACCATACAAGCCAGCTCAGGATAACAAATAATTTCTTGGAGGCATTCAGCTACCAGCACAGAATAAGCAAACAGCATGGAAATTATTTTATTTCCCTTTCCACCGAGATGTTTCAAAGGTACCGTGTGGGGCTACAGCCCTACAGAACTGGGTTAAGACCCTCCCAGCCCCTGCTCTGATCTCCCCAGTTGGTTAATGAATTTGAGGGGAAGATTTCAATAGGTGCAGGAAAGACCACAAATGATCACTCAGCGTGATCAGAGATGCCATGGTGAGATTGTGTACGTCGTGGGGTTGCGTTGCTCTTTGCATTCAAAAGGGAAAAAAGGTGCTTCAGTAGATGGAAGGGCAGCCATGACACATCCATGCACAATTCCTTAAATAACAGAATAACAGAGCTGGACAGGACTTTGAAGGTCTTCTAGTCCAACCTCCTGCGCAGACAGGATACCCTACAGCTAATTCTAGGGCTATGCAATTGCCAGCTTTGTTTGCAGGACTGTTTTAAAAGAAAGCTGTTAGTGTACTTCAGCATTTCTGAACCCCAGCAAGATGTGTGGACTTCAATTCCCAGAATTCCCCAGTCAGCATGTTGAAGTCCACATATCTTAAAGTTGCTGGGGTTCAGAGACTAGTTCTAGCCTAGTTCATCGGCAACAGGTAATCCTCAACTTATGACTAAAAACTGGGACCAGAATTTCTGTGGCTAAATAAGGTGCTTCTTAAGTGAGCCACACCCAAATTTACAACCTTTTTTGCCACAGTTATGAAGCAAATCACTGGAGTTGTTAAGTGAACCATGCAGTTGTTAAACTTTTGGAATACAGCTTTCTAATATTTATATGCAACAACTGCAATACGGTAGTATGCAGCCAGTAGATGGCAGTGTTTACAAGTTTGGATCTATAGTAACTTCACTTTTGTTCTAAGTGAAGTTTCCCGCTTCCTGTTAACAGTTAAAACAGTTAAGCAGTAAGGCACATGGTAACTGTACACTCTGATCTGTAGTGATATATATAAACAGAATTTCTAACATAATCAAATCTGGTTCTTCCATTAACTTTGCTTGTCAGAAACTGACTAAGAAGATTGCAAATGGCAATTGCATGACACAAGGATGCGGCAACCATCGTAAATGTGTGCTGATTGCCAAGAGCCTGAATTTTAATCACATAACCAAGGGAATGCTGCGATGGTCATAAGTGCAAGAACCAGTTGTAAGTGAATTTTTTCAGTGCCACTGTAACTTTAAATAAAGGAATGGTCATAATTGAAGGACTACCTGTATTCTATTGTTTCTAAACTCTGTTCATTAAGAACCAGAAGAATAATTGTGAGGTATTAAAAGAGCTGGCTGACCGTCTGGAAAGCTTTTTGGTTCCGTAGCTGTCACTGCGGTTGATGGAAGGTGCTCTTTGCAAATTACGTCTCATGGATCAGAGCTCCCACTGGTCTTGGGCTGGGCAGATTTTCATAACCGATACTATGTACGCTACATGAGGCTACTCTGAAAAGATGACTGGAAAATCTCTATTGGAGCAAATAATGGTGTCTGCTAAACTGTCCTTGCCATTTGTTTCCCCAAGGTCCTTCCAAAAGAACAGCCTGCTGTCACTCTGAAGGGTTCTGGAGTGGAAAAAACAAAATAGCAGCTCTTGGAATAAATTTGAAGTAGGAAAAGCAGCAAAATTCTTGAAGTTTCTGCATCAAAGTTTTGTACAGGAGCCAGAAAACAGGTAGATATGGTCTTTTGCATTCCATCATCTGTAGATTGGTTGGCCCTCTAAATCAAAGGGGAGGACAGGGAAGTGTAACAGATGTTTGGGGCAAGTAGGGAACTTTGTAACAGATGTTTGGGGTAAGTAGGGAACTTTAATATGAAATGCTGTTAGACATTTTGTTTACATATAGCATGGCAGATCAAAGCATACAGTCACCATGTGCTTTCCTGCTTAACTGTTTAACTGTAACAGGAAGCAAGAAGTTCTACTTAGAACAAAAGAAGATAGAGTATATGGCATAGACTCAAACTTGTAAACACTGCCATCTACTGGCTGCAGGCTACTGTGATTGTTGCACAAAAATACATTCCAACAACACATTCCAACAAATGTTTACCTAACTGTACAGATTTGTGGAAGAATTTCCCTTCAGAAAAGTCAATTGGCAAAGAATCGGCCACTGGAGAAAAAAACAGAGTACAGCCCAAGCTCTGTTCAAGTGCTGACATTTGGGGAAAGAGAGAGGAAAAGAAAAGGGCCTCTTGGAGATAGATCTGGAAACACAGAAGTTACTTGAATATTCCTAAAGGTCAAACAGGAATGTGCTCCAGAAACTGAGATGCTTCTTCCCCAGAAATATCCCTGAAGAGGATACACAAACGCCATTTCAGAAAATAATGCTTTCTTGATTCCATTGAAGGAGATCCAATATTGATCCCAAATCTTCAAGTGTTTATCTGGAAATTGTGCTCATGATTACATTCTTTGGTACTCATCAATTTCCTTGCCTCAGTTTACTTTTTATTTATTTTTATTTAAACACAATGAAAAGGCAGCTGAAGTTAAAGGCTGAATCTGAAATGTGGTCATGTTTTAGACCTGCATGGTGGCACAGTGGTTAGAATGCAGCATTGCAGGCTGGCTTTGCCTACTGCCAGGAGTTTGAACCTGACCAGCTCAAGGTTGACTCGGCCTTTTATTCTTCCGAGGTCGGTAAAATGAGGGCTCAGATTGTTGGGGGTCAATAGGCTGACTTTGTAAACTGCTCAGAGTGCTATAAAACAGCAGTTCCAAACCTTTCTGGCTGGACTGGTGGTAGGAATGGCAGGCAGAGGAGAGAGGAGATTGTTCCGTGCTCGTAGCAGGCAAGTCTGAAAATGCATGCAGCTCCATTTATACAAGCAATGGGTGCATGTGCCTGCCATTTGCACAAGTGGAGCTACGCACATGAGTCTGCTCGGCCGTCACTTGCGTAGTCCGGTTCCCAATGGGCCACAACCCGGAGTTTGGGGATCCCTGCTATAAAGCACTACAGAGCGATATACAAATCTAATATTGCTATTGCTACTTTCTATCTTGGTAACCCTGAATTATTTGATCCCTAGAATCCTAGATTTAGGAACCTATTTTAGAAGTCATTCAGTCCAAACTCCTGCCCAGTACAGAATTCACTAGGGCTTCTTTATTAGTACATTAGAACTTTTGTGGCATCCTTGTTCATAACACATCATGGTAACCAATTCCAATTCTAACCTGTGGCCCCCAGCCATGGCATGGGTAGAGAATCGCCGTGTGATTTTCCTGTGGCCCTTGATCGAGGCAGACGTCTTTTATCTTGTTGTTCCTCAGCTGTAACAAATCCAAAAACAGAAAGAGACCCCATAAGGCTAAGATAAAAGATATTTTGACAAATGTTTTCTCACAATTGCTTTATAATTACTGGGAGATTTATTGTTTTATTTATTAAATTTATATGTCACTCAGTTCACTATCCAGAGCAACTCTGAGTGGCATCAGCATTCTTGCTAATCA
Organism: Pareas carinatus; assembly: GCA_032468095.1. NCBI lineage: Eukaryota > Metazoa > Chordata > Lepidosauria > Squamata > Pareidae > Pareas > Pareas carinatus. The sequence continues at coordinate 140,201 of JANHFO010001789.1, forward strand.
TTCGCTTTTACTTACAGTAGTCTGCTTACAGAGGAATCATTGAGTCTGTTATTTACACCTCTATAACTGTCTGGTTTGGCACTGCAACCAAACAAGACAGACACAGATTTCAATGGATAATTAGGACTGCAGAAAAAAGCATTGCTATAAACCTACCCTCCATTGAAGACCTATACACTGCACAAGCCAGAAAGAGGGTTGAGAAAATAACTACAGACTCCTCACATCTTGGACATAAACTGTTTCAACTTCTTCCCTCCAGATGTTGCTATAGGGCATTGCACGTCAAAACAACTAGACACAAGGACAGTTCCCTACCCCACCCCATGCCATCACTCTGCTAAACAACTAACTCCTACAACACTGTCAAATTAACTAGTAGGGTTGTATCATTATTATCCTTCTCATCTTTCCTATTACTTATTTTCTTATTTGCATGACAATTAACTCTGATACTTGTATCCTACAACCTATAGTAGTTGTTTTATTTAGTATCTTAGTATGACTTGTAGATTGCTTATTTTGAATTCTATGACTGCTCTGTGTCTATCACTAGAATGTATCTTATGACACGATGAATGTATTTTATGATTATAATCATAATTTATCCCTTGTAGCTTATATGTACATTGAGAGCTTATGCACCGGAGACAAATTCCTTGTGAGTCTGGACATAGTTGGCCAATAAAGATTCCTATCCTATCCTATCCTATCCTATCCTATCCTATCCTATCCTATCCTATCCTATCCTATCCTATCCTATTCTATTCT
>JANHFO010001790.1:0-15046 GCA_032468095.1 Pareas carinatus
ATAGAATAGAATAGAATAGAATAGAATAGAATAGAATAGAATAGAATAGAATAGAATAGAATAGCAGAGTTGGAAGGAGTTTTGGAGGTCTTCTACTCCAACCCCCTGCTCAGGCATGAAGTCCTATTCCATTTTGGTCAAATAGTTGTTCAATCTCTTCTTAAAAACATCCAGTGTTGGAGTATCCACAACTTCTGGAGACAACTTGTTCCACTGATTAATTGTTCTTACTGTCAAGAAATTTCTCCTTAGTTCTAGGTTGCTTCTCTCCTTGATTAATTTTTGCTTCTTGTTCTACCTTCAGGTGCTTTGGAGAATAGCTTGACTCTCTCTTCTTTATGGCAACCTCTGAGATATTGGAACACTCATATCATGTTACCCCTAGTCCTTCCTTTCATTAAACTAACATACCTTTACCCAATTCCAGCAGCCAGTCTGTATACGTTTGCCTCCAATCCCCTATAGTTAATCTATATACAGATCAACTTCAGTACAATCTATAGCAGAATATTTCAATTCATTTCGTTACTGTTGCTTTAATATGCAATTCAAAATGGAAAAATAAACCCTATGGAATTCAGATCTTTTTAAAAAAACAACAACCAAGGGGTTGCATAGAATTACATCATTGCAAGCTATAGAATTTGAGATACAGTCCTTGATGGAAATCTGCCATTCTTAAATATATTTTCCAAAACATACATAGGTACCCATCGTGCTTTCCTTTTGAGGTAAACAGTGCCACAATGAAATAGAAACTTTTTACTTTGAAAGTGAATGAGGAAGAGAATGGGCTGGTTAGATCCAGGAATATGGGGCAGTAGCACGTGATGGGTGGGAGTATCAGTAGTAGTTGTGATTGAGGTAGCTGGCACAAGAAGAAATGCATCAGGAACATCCAATGGGAGCTTCTGAGAAGACAAGGGGAGTGAGGGGCAACAAACACTGTGTTGCCTATTTACTCTTACAGTGCTTCTCAATCTTACCAACTTTTAAGATGTGTGGACTTCAACTCCCAGACTTCCCCAGCCAGCATGGCTGGCTGAGGAATTCTGGAGATTGAAGTCCACACATCTTAAAATTGGTAAGGTTGAAAAGCACTGCTCCAAAATCACGCCAGGATCCTGGCAGGAAATTTTTTGGCCAAAGGATAGCCTATTCAGAATGATTTGGCAGACTTATAAAATGTGAAGTCTTTTCCAGATTTGAAGCAAAACAACATTTCCATTTCTTATTACCTCCATAGTGTGGGAAAGTGCTCTTACTGAAAAATTTGCATGACAAAAAAACCCCTTGCATAGACAGAGAAATATATTCAAATCTGGTCCCCTTTCTTGCTTATGTTAATATTGCTTTTCCTTATGTATTGCTCGATAAATGTTTGGGACAGAAATATCAAGTATGAGTCTTAAGAGGGTTTATATTTCTCTTTAAAATCACATACAAAGAAGCACGAAGAGCATGAACACTTTCAAACAGACGGCTTTTTTTCTTGTTTAATGGTCCTTGGATTATTTTTTCTTTAATTCTGTTTCTTTCTATCTTTTTCTTAGTTTCCTAAGGATCCCAGCTATGATCTTGACTAATTTCTCCTTTGCTAGCAGAAGATGGAGAAATTCTCCCAATTATTCAAGAGTGGACTTACTGATGTATTGAACCGCAAAGCCCAGAAGCTGGAGCTTTATGAGAAGATGAATGTACTTTATTATTATGATATTCTTATGTATCCAGACACACTTGGCCAACAAATTCCGATTCTGGATTCTGATTCTGATTCTCTAAAACGGTGACCCTCATCCTTTTGGGCAGCAGGGACTGGTTCCATGGAAAAAGGTTTTTCCATGTGACCGGAGCGGCCGTGGATTTGCATGTTGCCTCCATCTTGTTAATGAGGCTTGGCTTGTTTGCGCAGACCAGTGCTGGTCCATGGATTGGGGGGTTGGAAACCTCTGCTCTAAAGGGTATGAAATATGGATGCATTTGGGGGCACAGAAACCTACATTTGTAACTACAGAGGGCTAATAAACACCAGCAAATTCCACCTCATCACTTGTCAGTCCTTCAAAGTAGTCCAGGCAAGAAACTGAAAACCATGAGTCTTACTATTACCTTTATTGAGGAGCTCTCTGAGCAGTGCTTTGCACTGAGGATGTTCCCTAGTTTGGATAATGAAATACCTGAGCCAAGCTCAGAGAAGATCCCTCTTTACCCTGAGCTACAAATGTCCTCTTTATCGGTATTACCTTTATTGTAAGAGTAGAGCAACAGGATCTTGCACGTCTGAAAACACTTCTCCTCTCCCTTATTCCACTTGCAACCATTCATTTAGTGACTGTTCAAAGTTACAACGGCATTGAAAAAAGTGACCTATGACCATTTTTCACACTGCAGCATCCCCATGGTCACATGATCAAAATTCAGATGCTTGGCAACTGGCGTGTATTTATGACAGCTGCAATGTTCACCTTCTGTGACCTCATGGCAAACAAAGTCAATGGGGAAGCCCGATTCTCTTAACAACCATGCTACTAAACAACTGCAGTGATTCACTTAACAACGGTGGCAAGAAAGGTTGCAAAATGGGGGGAAATTCACTTCACAAACTCAGAAATGTTGGGCTCAATTGTAAGTTAAGGGCTACCTGTGCTTTCCTGGGAACTAGGGACGGTTCCTTTTGAGACCCTTTTCCCAACCTCATCGCTCTTTTGGATTCAGATTGTTCTTATCAGACTGTTGTCTAGGCTGCAGCTCTTTCTCTTCCACTAATAGAAGACAATATTTGTAGTTCAGGGTTGAACTGTGGGGTCTTTGGTGCACTTTGAGCTTGGTGGTTTTCTTGCAAATGTTTCATTACCAACTAGAAATGCTTCCTGCAGATGTTTCATTACCCACCTGTGCTCTGATAATGTTACCTTGTTGGATAATGAAACGTCTGAAAGAAAATCCTCAATCTCAGAGAGCACCATGGACCCCAGTCTTTTTCATGCCTCTCAAGGTTATTCCCATAGCCTGTCTCCCTACAAATAATGAAGCTGTGGCCTCAGAAATCTTACGGCATAGTCATGGTTTTTATAAATATTGGCAATATCTTTGCATCCAAATAACAGCATTGGGCTGATTTCTCTCTGGAAAAGGAAGGTCAGGGTTACTCATCCAGATTGGAAGTTTCCTACAACTGATTTTTTTTTTAAAGAAAGAGAGTTGCCTGGTTCAAAAGATCTAATTTTCAGAGCTTGTTTAAAATATGTAATTATATTTTTATAATATTCAAAGTAACCCAGAATGCAGCCCCTCACAGAAAACAGCAAAAGTAACAATACAAGACAGCAAAACAAATTTCCAGGATTTTGTTAAAAGCTTCGAAGAGGTAAGTAACTAAGCAAGGAGTTCTTTTTAGGAGAAAAGCCAGCTTGTTGAGAACCAATTTAGATGAGGGATTGTATTAAACATTCAATCTCCCGTTGTGTTTTTCTCCTTCTGAACTGCCATCACTTGAAGCAACTTTGTCTTATAAAAAGCCTTCTTAGGGATTGCTGCATTATATCTTTTAGCCAAATCAAGTGTGCTTGTTAGCTTCAGAAAAAGAGGCTTCTTTTTACAAAAGGAATGTTGTAGATTTGCATGAAAATTGCTCTCTCTCTTTCTCTCTCTCTCTTGGTAATGTTTATTAGGAATAGACATAACCATGTCAGCTCTATGAAAATGACTATTTTAAGCAATACTTTAAGATTACAGTGCTAACATTTCCAGAAACAATTATTCCTTCTAACAGATTTTTTTTAAAAAAAGCTGCAAGTTTTACCCTGCATGATTTCCTAGACAATCTGAAAAACACCTTAATTACATTTATGAGCAGTAATAAAATACTCATTGAGCTCCAAAATTTAAAACTCACACAAGAGCTGTATATAAAGCCTAAGTTGTAAAAATATCACATTCCGACGGTCACATTTCTTACTTTGCCTGGATTATAAAAAGATTTATGCACTTCTATTACACTATTTTTCCATATTTTGTGACAACTCAAATTGATTCCTGCAAACTTCTCTGAGTTACGTGCAGACTTTCAATTGGGCTGCTAACAGGAACAGGGTTAGGATCACCTCAGCCCATACTGAGCAATTTGCAATACAGTTGCTACCAAAATTGTGCTCCAAGTGAAATTTACCTGTTAACTTTTAATATTTAAGTGTCACAGCAGATGGTAGCAATTTATACTTTTTGACTGATCTAAAATAATAATAATAAATCTAAAGAGCATTGAACCTAGATGAGAAATCCCAAGGTTATAAACCAAAACAGAACAGAACAGAATAGAATACAATTCTTTATTGGCCAAGTGTGATTGGACTCACACAACGAATTTGTCTGTGGTGCATATGCTCTCAATGTACATATAAGCTACAAGTGATAAATTATGATCATAATCATAGAATGCACTCATCATGTCATAAGATACATTTTTGTGATAGGCATAGAACAGCCATAGAATTCTAGTTAAGCAATCTACAAGTCATACTAGGATACTAAATAAAACATCTACTATAGATTGTAGTATACAAGCAGCAAGTTAATTATCCTACAAATAAGAGAATAGGTAATAGGTAATAGGAAAGATGAGAAGGATAATAGTGATACATCCCTACTAGTTAGTTAAACAGTGTTATGGTTTAACAGTGTTTAGCAGAGTGATGACATGGGAGGAAAAACTGACCTTGTGTCTGGTTGTTTTGCCTTGCAATGCCCTATGGCGATGTCTGGAGGGAAGAAGTTGAAACAGATTATGTACAGGATGTGAGGGATCTGTTGTAATTTTCTCAGCCCTCTTTCTGACTCATGCAATGTACAAGTCTTCAATGAAGGGTAGGTTTGTAACAATCATTTCTTCTGTAGTCCTAATTATCCATTGAAATCCGTGTCTGTCTTGTTTGGTTGCAGTGCCAAACCAGACTGTTATAGAGGTGAAAATTACGGACGCAATGATTCCTTTGTAGAACTGTATCAGCAGCTCCTTAGGCAGACTGAGCTTTCTGAGTTGGCACAGGAAGATCATTCTTTGTTGTGCTTTTTTGATGACATTTTTGATGTTAGTTGACCATTTTAAATCTTGAGATATTATAGAACCTATAAACCTCAAGGTCTCTACTATTGATACTGTGTTGTCTAGTATTGTAAGAGGTGGTAGAGTAAAAGGGCTTCTCCTAAAATCGGCTATCATTTCTACAATTTTGAGTGTGTTTAGTTCAAGATTGTTCCCACTGCACCACAAGGCTATTTGTTCAATTTCCCATCCTCATAATGTTGCAAATTTTGTGAGATGTTTTATAAGAACTGGTTTCTTTAAAAGCATGACTTCTTGAACCATTTTGAACATAATAAATCAAGTAAGATTAGACGACAATAATTGCTGGTTGAGTTTCACGGAATAATAAAGTTATGGCTCTTTTGGATATAAACTCTTAAGTAACTAACCAAATGGACTATAATTCCATAATTATTTTCATATTTTCTGCATCTGTTTAGAAGAATTTTTTCTAGAACCATTTGCTTCTGACTATACAGTGCAATGCTACCTCAAATTTGGAACTAAGCAAATCAATTTCCTGTGCTGAAATACAGACATCTCATAGTTTTACAGTACATAAATTAAATTTACAGAAGGTTAAAAAAAAAATCAAGTGGGTAACCACAGTCCAATGTTGGCTGATGGGGACTTGGAGATAGCTTTCCTGCCATTGCACCTACCTTCTGGAACATCTTTCCTTTTCAGATTAGGATGGTTTTAACCATGTTGGCCTTTTGGAAGGTCTTGAAAGTCTGGTTACTGGACTTGGACCTGGATCTCAAGTGTGTGAGGGCCCCCGTTTCCTAGTTATGTCAGCACCTAACGATTATAATATCTCTTGGATGTTGTTTGTTTTTATTTTTTTATTTTTATTTATTTTTTGTATTGTTATATTGTTTAACTGGTTTTATGACTGTTCACTACCTAGAGTCACTGATTTGAAATGGACAGCTATACAAATGGAATAAAAGCCCCTCTCTGACGGAGATGGGTGGATTAGACATCAGGAATATAAATAAATAGAACAATAAATAAATTGGGATATGGTGATATTTGTTGACAGACAGCTTTAAGATATGGTAAAATTGATGAATATTACAGCAACAATCCTAATATCAGCACAGATTTCCCTCCCTCCCTCTCTTCCTTCCATTATATTTATGCAGCCATTCATCTTTCATCCAACTTTAGGCAGCTCCAAATCAAAAAATTAAAAACCATATAAAATCATATCAAAACTATAAAACAAAACTGATTAAACCTTAAAGCAACAAAAACATGACACCAAATAAGCCTTCTAACTACAAATTATCAGTCTTCTCCCAGAACTTGGGAGAAAAGCAAGATTTTCAAAGCCTTGTGGAATGCTAAAAGGGTGGAGACCTGCCAAACTTCAGGGGGATGACATAGAAAAGGCACACATTGAAGTTTAAATTATTAGTAATCAATTTGAAGGAAGATGAATAAAGTAAGGGAAAATAATGTGGCCTACAAGAACTGGCACGTGCAGAAGACCAACAAAAACTGACAAAAGTGGATAACTGCAAGAAGAGCAGCAAATAAAACTGTCATTGAGTTCGCAAGCTATTACTTATACCATCAACTGGACACAAAGGATGGCAAAAAAAACCTCTATTGACTTGCAAAAATGTGTGTCAAGACAATAAAAGGCATGGAACACTATATGTGTGCTAATAATGACAACCGAAGCTTAAAATTCTGAAATGCTAGCAGCAGCACTTTGATGAAATCTTTAATATTCAATTTCCATGCCTATCAACTCCTGGTGACTTGGTTAATGCTGGCCCAGCCCTGTGCATTTCACCTGAAGAGATCATCAAAGCTATCAGTAGCATGAAGAATTTGAAGTTACCTGGCTGGGACAATCCATCAGTAAACTCCAGGAAACTGAAAAAACTCTGTGGCATGGCAGTTGACTGGCAGACAAATTTATTCAATGCTATTGTGATCTATGACTATGTATCTGTTTGATCTGGGCATGAATATTAGAGTTCTCTTTTCAAGAATAAAGGCAATATGCAGACTGCTCTATTGACCAATCCACATATAATGCCCTGTCACACACAATGGAAACTTTGAGTAGATCCTTAATCAGCACCTCCATCACATCACTGAAATCAGAATCAGTGCCTTTATGTCAAAGGCTTGAGTGCCATTTTTGTGGCTCACCTGCTCATGGAGAAGCATAGAGAAATGAAGTAACGTAGTACACCTGGACAACCCTCAACCTAGAAAAAAAACTTTTGAACACATTCTGCACTAGCTGATATGGTATGCACTGTGTGACCAAGCTACTAATAAAATGAGTTCAGATGCTCCACATTAGTATCAGTAGCATGATGAGATGCACTCCAGGTTTTTCTGACAGCTTTTCTATGAAAATTGATGTGCATCAAGGCTCAGCATCAAGACGGTTTATTATCATCATGGATATCATCATGCAAGATCTTTACCAGAATGTGTTTCCTGGGTTTTGCTCTACCCCAACAGAGTCCTGCTTGCAGCTACCATGAGGGAAGAACTGCAGCATGGTGTCCAGACATGGAATGACTGTCATAGTCAAATTAGTTGCACAACAATATCAAGAAGACTGAATGTCTGGAGACCAGTTCGAGTACTTCCATCATTCAGATCATGGTGAAGATATAATAAAGACAAACTCCTTCTGTTACTTAGGATTCTCTCAGCAAAGTAATGACAATATTACTGGGGAAGTGCACATGAGGTAAATGCAACATGGCTGCAGTGGAAGGAGATTACTGGAGTACTCTGTGATAGGCGCATGCCAATTCACTTAAAATTGAAAGCGTATAGAATGATAATTCACCCAGTAGCACCATGCGGTACTGAGTGCTGTCCAACTACCAAAAGTGCTGAACACTGCCTACATGCCATGTTTTCACTGCTCATTAGCTGTTTTCCTTTTTGACCACATAGTGACAGATCACAGCAAAAGGGAAAATGTAAGGAAAACACACTGTTGCTTGCATTGCCTACCACTGTTACACTATCCACTCAGAAGACTAAAGCAAAGATGGCAGGAGACACTTGACATGAATATAACAATTACTAACTGAATCCAATTCCTATGTCTGATCACATGAAATGGCATTCAGTTGAGCTGAAAATTGGGCGCTGCACCTGCAGGAAAAGGCTAGATGAAGATGAAGTAGCTTTTGTAACCTTTCTTTTCTGTACATGTAAGTAACAAAATAATGAGCATTCGGTTCGAAGATTCAAATCTTTTTTATATTGTTAAGATAAATTAATCATAAAAATAATTTTATATATCGATTTATCAACTATATATTTAGCACTGTTTAACCTGAATAACTCCTTTGCCTACTTACAATTTGTCAACTTATATTTCTGCATCATTTTCTCTCTTTTTTCTCCTCTTTTTGCTTGCTTGTCCTCTCATTTTCTTATATTTTAAAATGATTAATTAATAAATAAACAAAACAAGAAACAACTCAAGTAAATACCCAAGCAACACCTATCTTTTGAGAAGTGCACTGGTTAAAAGTCGGCTTCCAGGTGCAATTCAATGAGTTGCTGTTACCTTTAAAGTCACTCATGATTCAGGGCCTGGATACCTGAAGGATCATCTTCTCCTAAAGTCACCCGTCCACAGGGTAAGATTAGTAGGTTGAGTCAGAATTGCCACAAACCAAAACCACATAAACCTTGTCAGCTGCTGCCCCTCTCCTCTGGAATTCCAAATGGACTGAATTTTCCTATAAAATGTATTCTGGGATACACAGAAGTATTACAGAAGATTTTGTTCCTCTTATTCTTTTTTTGAATCAATTCAATGTTCAACAAAGAGGAAAGAAAGAAACCTTCAATGAAAATGGTATAGAGAAAATAAAAGGCAGCTTGGTCTTGGGAAGATGTGAGAAAGAAACTTAAAATAACCCCATCAATTTGATATAAGAGGGGCAAAGTAAAACACTGGCAATCTTCTACAATAATAGCATCCCTGCAATCCTTGGAATGTCTGTTTCCTGATCTGGCCTTTCTCAAAAGACTGACAAACATCATGAAATATTGCGAGGTAAGTGGCTTAATTAATTCCAAACAGTTATAAATTTACTACTGTTCAGCTGAGTTAACAATTGCAATAATAACAAGTGTTGTGACTCACTAATTCTTTCTCAAGGACAATTAAATGAATGTTCATTCTTTACATCTTAAACAATATTCGAAGGAATAGTATGGAAGATAGTAATTCTCCCAAACGACACTATAATATTAGGGATTCAGCAGGAGTCTGTATGACTATGATTATTTAAAATACGTAGTCAAGAGAATTCATCATCAAATTAAGAATGAATAATATACTAGGTGTTTCCTAAATTTGCAAGCAGTATTCTCTGCTCCAGCATGATCAAAATAAGCAACTATAACAGAAGCACATGACATCATTTTGACAGGATGTCCTGGAGAATTTGTATTAATCCTCTCAACAAAAATTCAGAACATATCTATACAGGGAATATTTTTATGATGACTCAGGCACTTCAGCTTCTTATTCCGACAGTCTCCTCCCATCACATTGTAAGGTGACAATGTTTCTCAATCTTATATTATTCAGTATAACTCCACTATATTCAGAAAAGAGTTACTCTTTTTTCTGAATTAACTCTCAACTATGGAGTGAAGACCGCAGACTGAAAGCCAACTATATTTATCTTTTTGTGTTCATCTTTTTATTTAGAAATTATATGTGCCTCCATTTGCTTAATTGCTCTTTAATTACCTCAAGGAATTCCTATCAGTTTACATAATGAAACATTGCTGAAATTAAAATGCATAGAATAAAGTAGTACCTATTTTTTTTTATCTAGGAAGCTGCTTTTTCCTAGTGACCCTTACAGGAATTGCTTTCATGTTGCAGGAAGAGAAACACATCTAAAACAATGTGCTACATTGTTGGCACAATGGGACCAGATTCTCAAAAGTTACAAGCCATTTTTCCTTTTAATGTCAAACATACTAATCTAGAATACTGTTTTATAGAAAATAAAGGCGGAGTGCACTATTTTTTCTAGTTCCTAAAGGTCTGTAAAAGGGAACCAGGTACAAAGTAAATAGTGCAAAAAACCGATTTCTCCTCCGCCCAGTTAAATATACATTGAACTTTTGCATAAAGCTCAAATCAACTGGTTTCATCGAGTTATTTCAATAGCTTAATATAGTGGGAAGCAGAATGTTTAATATCACTGCTGTAAACTACAGGAGATACAAGGGGGGGAAAACTTTTTTTAGGCCAAGCTTGATATTTGTTGACTATTTAGACACAACCATTTAAGTTTCTAGAGGCCATAAAGGCAGTGTAAATCTAAACAAATCTAGTGTGCTATAATTCACACAAAAGCATACAAACAAAGCCAATTTGATGAAGTGGTTCATATATTGGAGTAAAAATAGCAGATTGTGATTTCTAACCTCCTGCTAGGTATAGAAGTCAACTGTGTGATTTTGGGTCATCACTCGGTCTTAGCCCAATCAACACACACAGCTGTTGTGATGTGAAAACGGAATTGTATATAAATAAAATAAATGAATATTCTTCTCTTTATCCTGGCTATTTGTCCAGCGAAATAAAGAATTCACAAGCCTTTTAGTTTCTATTCCACAAATGAAGCTTAGATCTCCGACACAGAAATGTTTCATCCTTTTAAATCATACATTGCACAGCCTTGGCAGAACACATAAAATAAAAAACCAATTAAAGTTTTAAATAAGTAAACTATAACTATAACCTATTGTTGTAAACTATGCCTATAAACTATAACTCAGAAGTCAACTCCTTCTCAAACATACTTAGAATACAGTAGCAACCTCTATTTAAATTCTATAATATTAGTTCAAAAGCATTATTTAGGAACATGTTCCAAATGAATATTGTTTGGGAAAGATAACAGAGTCAGATCAATTTGTAAAACCAATGCTCTTTTAAAATGTTGCCTATCACAATAGTCGATTTGCTGCGGAGATATGGGATGAGCCAGTTTTGGTTCTGATTTTTAGAAGCAAATTACTGACAACCTTTTTACACCACTATTGTGATAACACTGCTACCTTATTGCTCAACTGTAATTATAATTATTTTCATGAAAAAACATCCACTTAAACAATATATATATATAATTAAAGAACAAAGATCTATACTTTTTTAAACTGGGTAATGTTTGCTACTTACAATAGTTAACAAAATGAAACCCAATTTAAAGAGAAACTGAATATTTATGTATTATTGTAATTCTCATCTCAAACACTGATGGTCTCATGAATTCTCTGAGTACTGAAAAAAGATGTTTCAGTCACTAAACAGAATCAATTTCAATTCATATACTATATGTGACTAGAATTATATGTTAGGGTAAAGCAATAATACATACTAAATTAGTTGTTCATAATTAATACAATAGCAAGGAATAGGAAAATTCCAGCTTCTTTGCTTAATTGTAATTTTATTAAGAGGTTTTGCATAAGTAAAGACAATAAATATGAAGAAAAAGAAAAACTGAAAAAATAAGCAACTTCTGACCTTCTTTTCAACAGTTCGACACAAACTCCCTCTTGAAATTACAATGTTTTATCCAGTCCCTTATTTAATGTCTTTTTGATAATCAAATCCATAAATCAGTATCTCATTTTTTTCCATTTTCAGCATAAAATCAATAAAAGGTTACCGATCTTTTATCAAAGTGCTTATTGTTTTGTCTCTGATCAGTTTTGCCATTACTGCCATCTTTACAATCCACTCCTCCATTGTAGGAGTTTCAGTATTCCTCCATCACTGTGCCTAAAGTCTTGTATAAAATCAACCTTCCACGAGGCTTTTCTGATTGGTTACCCTCAAGTTACAATTAAAAAGTTTTTTCTCAATATTTTAAATATTTAAAATTATTTGTATCAACCTATACACTTGCATTCAGTCTTTCTACCTTTCTCACAAGTTCACCATACATGGTAAAATGTCATTTCATGTTTTTCACAGTTCAAGCATTGCTCTGAAGTACCTTTATACATTTTTTATAATTTCTCTGGTGTCATATACCAATGGTACATCATTTAAAATTGATTTTTTAAATTAAAACACAGTGTGAATTTCATCCTAGTTATCCACATTCTCTCCCAATTGTCCATATGGATATTACAACCAAATTCATAGCCTTTTTTAATCAGGCAGTCCTTAACTTGTTCGTCTTCCATTTCAAATCTAATTTTATAAGATTACAACAAATTCCAGCTTTGAGAATGTGACACTGACATAAGTCATTGAAAAATATCTGCAAGATACCCAATAGCTATATATCTGTGCTACATTAAAACCATTGCCACCACTGAATTTGGTTCTCAGAACAAAAAATTAATAATAGCAGCTGTCACTTGGAGGGTTTTGCAGAGCTCCATTTTGGGTGCCAAGGGGCCCTGTTTGTGGTCCCCTAAGCTTTAGTCCCCCTGCAACTGGATTATTACAGTGGGCTCTACATGGGATTGTCCATGGTGATTATTCTGAAGTTAGGTAAGCACACAATTAAATTAAATTATTATTTAATTTGTGGGAGCATCTGGATATATCTACCCATCCAGCAAAACGTGACAGAATCAGCATGCAATGGGTTCCCGTTACTTGGATAATGTTATTTAGTGGGACAAGGGGATGTTTCTTCTCTCTTGCTCTGCTTCCCTTTAGAATCAATCAATTGATTCTAAAGGCCCAAGTGTATTAGAAGAGCATGCCCCTACAGATTCAGTGGGCCACCAACCTGCCTTTAAGTAATTAATAGTGTTTTTTCTCTCTCAGTGACTCTGAAATTGGTATGACCTGCTGCATTCTTTTTTCCCCTGGCACTTTATGTGCCCATATGATGTTGCTCTGGATTATATTTTATGATTTGTCCCATTATGTGGTTTTTATCGACTTATTGTTTAACCACTCTGTGCAATGGACTGAATCGAGTAGCTACATTGATCAATAAAATAAAATAAGTAAATAATAGATCTCAAGAAGACTGGCTTCTTAGTATAAAGAAGATATTTTCAATGGATCAGGAGAGCTGAAAAGTGGAAGAATCACTGAGGTAGAACATTCCCTCACAGGCATAAAATATATGTGACTTTAATGTTTTGCACAATCATTGCGTACACCAATTCTAATCCACTAATAGAATTGTTCTAATCCATTATGCTGGTCAGAGGGTTTTAAATAGAAAACCTAACAACTAAAACAGATCTCTGTGAACATGTAATATGATTGCAAGTCGTAGGTTAATGATCATGGGTAAGAATTTCAAAATGCTTAAAATTTGCTCTAGATCTAATATGGGCTCTGTTGCATATATTTGTGCATGACAAAAATGAAAAAAAATCAGGTCTTTGAATGAGCTCATAGCAAGTAGTAATGGAAAACTATTTTAGAATATAATGTAAACACTTTTTAAATGAAAGTGCAGAAAATAGTGCTGTTTGGAGAGAGCTGAATGGTTAAAGTATTTGGCTAACTTTTTAATAACAATTAGTATCCATATAATTTTTTTGTTGAGCAGGCTGCCTTCATCATCCAAACTAACAACTACTAATTCATATAGAAAGAGATTATAGTAAGAATGATTTGTTTTCCTTGGAATTTTCTTAGTCTTATCCTGGTAAATAGAAATCATTATTTATGGTGCTTTATTCCATAAGAATTGTCCATGCTTGATTTACACTTATAACTGTATCCTTGATACTGCCAACACCCCACACGCATATTCTGACACTAAGAATATAACGTTTGTGTTACTATTATCATTACTATTTGGACTGGCAGAACATCTTCAGTCAAAGGTGAAAGGTTCTGAAAGCATTCCAACATTCCATGTTAAAAGAATGAGACTCATAATAGAAAACATTTGAGCTTTAAAGTATAAAGCCAGGTGTAAGATAAATGTAGCCAACACAGTTTTCACCCCAGGAAAGTAAATGTAATCTGGTTAAATAAGGAAATATCAAGTATGATAACCTCAAAGGAGAGGAAGTCACTCAGCAGAGATGATGAAAAGAGACAAGAGCAATCGCCTGAGATAGGGGCATTGATATAGAACTGAAATTAGAAGTAAAACTAAAGAGGCCTAATTTATTTATTTATTAATTAGATTTATATACAGCCCTTCTTCCGAAGAACTCAGGGCGGTGTACAATTAACATAAAGTAGGGGAAATCAAAAAACTTAAATTGATCTAAAATTTATGTGATCAAAATTGGTTTAAATTTCAGAAAATACCTCTTACATCACCTTTTCCCATCTTTCTCCTCTGCATTCAGGACTACTGTACTGCCCAAAATCCTAAATGGATTTTCATTCCCCTGCCCCCAGATGATCAAAGATGACTATCAATGAGATCCAGCATCGATTTAGACATTTTTTTTAGAATTAGAATTTATTCACCAAGGAATTTGTCTTTAGTGTACATGCGATATATTTATATACAGCCTATAATTTACAAAATGTGATTACAATCATAAGGCTATAGTCGACAAACAATCATTACAATCATAACATATATTCATAATCATAAAGTACATTCATCATGTCATGTATGTATTAGGTGAATTCATAATCATAAAGTACATTCATTGTGTCATCATGTTATAAAGTACAATCACCATGCCACAAAACACATTCATAATGCCATACTATTCTTTTTTTTAATAGGTTTGGGATAGTCTATATTTGAACAATCATAGAATACTAATAATAAATCAAACTAGGATACTAAATGATACATCTATTATATATTTTAAGATGTAAGCAAAAAGTTGCCATACAAATAAAAGAATAGGTAATAGATAAATCTATATATATATTTGTCAAAAATGATTCATTGATCACTCATTTCCCACTCACTGACGTCTGACTCGCCACTATTTCTCAGAAACCATAAAAGCTACAGTACTGAAAATTCA
>JANHFO010001790.1:59161-71771 GCA_032468095.1 Pareas carinatus
TGAGAATCGAACTGCTGAACTTTTGACGGCTAATGGCAGATGGCAGTCAGCAGAAATAGCCTGCAGTGCTGCTTTTAACCACTGCACCATTCTTGCTCTTATGTTTATTAAGAAAGAAGAGATACCTATCTGATGGAGTAAAAACCTGATTTTAGACACTAATTTATTTTATTAAGCCACAATGCAGGCTCAGTCTTATTTATGCCAGCTTCCAGCTGGAGAACAATATCTGGGACCTATCATAATGCCTGAAGGGTATTTCTCCAGAATGTAGATAATGAGAATTCCATTCAATTGGATATTTTTTATAGTGTCCTATTTGTGCACTATGTATATGCTGTGCTTTAGCAATAGATAGTTTAATTGCTGTTCTGATATATAATAATCCCCAAGATCTTTAAACAGTTAATTGCCAAAGCTATCCGTCCATTCTGTAGGGTGTACTCTAGATGTACATTCCAGATTCCTGTAGCATGAAAGGCTACTCCCAAATGTTCAAATAGCTGCTGAAGTTTGATGAACAGGGAAGGAAACAAAGCCAAGGGAATACATCAATCTGTATCTTGAATCTCCCTGAATACCATAAATAAGGACTGCACCATTTGGCAGAAATGTCCCCGTAGCAGAATAGGGAAACTAATGGAGTCATAATGTTATGCTGGTATAGACTTCTGCTAGTTCAAGTTCTGGTAACTACCACTTTTCACCTAGTCATGAAGAACAATCTTGCTGTTTGCCTTGCAATCTAATTTGTTCTTCCTATCTGGAACATTCCATTTTCTTCATCAGAGCATCCATATTCTTGTCTTTTTCAAGTCCCTGGGGCACCTATTATACCTATCACCCCATGTTCTCTTTTTAGATGTTATTTTGGCAGCAGAGGGATGAATGTCAAAAAGAGAGCATTGCCAAGATTGCTTTAACATCTCTTTCTCTTTCTGAGGGTGTATATACTGCCTGCAAAAGGTCTCCCATCCCATTAAAATCAGCAAAATGGTCAGAGATGATGCTAGGCACTTGCCAGCTGGCAACCTGGTGCAAAACAAATGACTAGACCTTAGGAGAAGTTGAGTGCTTGCCCTCTGGGTGGAGCTTCCTTTGAATGTGAATAATTTCTCAGATGTTTCTGGCATCCAGTCAATATTTGTCCAACTAAATGAACTCTTGTGTATAATTTGTGAAGTTGGAAGCACTTCTTTGCCCCTTGTTCATGAGCATAACAATAACTCCTATACCATGTAAGAACTGCAACAGAAAAAGAGTGTCAACATTTGTTTGCATTAATTACTTTATAGGAATGTTTATATTTTAGAAATTCTGTTTATATATAGCACCACAGCTCAAATAGAGTGTATAGTCACTATGTGCTTTTACTTTTTAACTATTTTAAAATGTAACAGGAAACAGGAAACTCTACTTAGAACAAAAAAATCCCATAGGGTATATATCATAGATCCAAATCTGTAAACACTTCCATCTACTGGCTAAAAACTACTAATTATTGCCCAAAATACATTCCAATAATGCATTCCAACATTATATCATATGCCCATGCATATTTTAGCATTTGATATTTTTTGCATATTGAGGTAGGTGGCTGTGGTCCCTGTTTGATTGTCATTGAGGTAGTCAGAGAAATTTCTTCACCTCCATCACATATTGTGTGAGAACAAGTGCACATTTGCCATTGTAGAAAATCAGGGAGATGATCTTGAGGGAAATAGGCAAGAACTGTAGAAACATTTCTTAAATCCCAGGAAATGTAATGTTCAGAAGAGACTCAGGCAGGCTCCTGCCCTATTCACTAGGATATAAGGAGGAGATATAAAACACAATCAGACAATCAGATCTATCTCAGCATAGTTTTAGTTCTAGTTGTACACTAGTCTAGTCTAGTCTAGTCTAGTCTAGTCTAGTCTAGTCATAGTACTAATTTTCCTACGAAATGTTTTCTGATCTGGTCTACCGCATGGGGCTAACACCAATATTGCAAGTTTCATTGTGCTTTACCTCCGCTCCACCTTATACCCCAACAATCATGGAGGATTCTGCCTGAATCTCTTCCAAACATAATTTTGTTTCCCAGGGCTTACAGAATGTTTCTAACCCACTTTGCTTATATAATAGCTCTTGCTTATTTCCCTGAAGATCATTTATTAATTATTAATTTAATTTATTAATTAAATTATATATACCGCCCTACTCCTGAAGGACTCCCAAAGGATTCTCTATGGCCAAGCTATTTATGTACACAGTTATTGGAGTTATGGGAAGCTTCTCACCTGTCAAATAGCCAAGTCAGAAAAACGCACACGGAGTCTTATTCTATGTTTACCTTGGAACAATATCTTCTGTTAACTTCATAGTACTTGAAATATGCTCAGAACACACATTTTTCCTCCAGTGTGCATCTCTTCACATTTATATGAAACTGTATATGCCATTTCGTTAACCAGTGTATATCCAATTTCAAGAAGTTCTTTTGGAAAATGATCACTTCTTATTTTTACCATCTTAAATATTATTTACTTATTGGATTATTTATTTTATGATTTCAGTAGCCCACCTTAATCAGAATGCTCTAGGTGCATTCTGATTAAGTCCAGGAGACACCCACGTCACCCTGAGATTAAAAATCATCTACAAATAATAAAAACCATCCTAAAAATTTAATTCACCATAGGCATTATTCAATTAAACTTATCTCAGGGTCAAATTCCTGCTGGAACAATACCGGTTTGACTAATTTCCAACATGCCTGCAATGCAGAGGCCATCTGTGCTGCTAAAGGCTGCTGAGAAGGCTGTGACCTGGTCCATGACTCATGAATCTTCAGAAGACAGGGACCTGTACCAGACTATCTGGAGATGACCAGGCAGGCAGATTAGAGTTTGGTAAGGTGTTGCCTGTTATATGCCAATGCTGTCCTGTGAAGGGCTTTTGAGGTGGTATTTGAGAAGGACTGCTGACGTATCCTTGGGAATGGAGACGAACGAATGACCCATTAAGGAGGGAGCTTTCTGAAAGATTATCCAGTTTTGAAAAAAAACAAAAATATGTGAAGAAAGCCAAATAACCTTGCCTTGATTTGTGCAGTTTAAGATCTCTCATTTGTGACAACTACAACTAGGCAATAAAATTAGGGTTTCCCCCTAGTCTCTGGAGAATATTGGGGCTTGGATGGGGAAGAAAAGACTGCCTCAAACTTAGCAAGACTGAGTGGCTGTGGATCTGGGGCTCCATTGAATCTGGAACTAGAGCTTTTCTATTACTGGTTCTGAAGATGTTGTCTTCCCTACTCAGAACCAATCTGGGGATCCTCATGGACTCATAGCTCTTGTTCAGACAGTTGATAGTTGCTGTGGCCAAAGAGGGCCTTTGCATCTTGTGGTCTTCCCATTTGAATTAATGCAGGACACTTGAAGACATCTTGAAGCTCCAGTTGGTCTAGAATATGGTAACACAGGCAGTGTGTGCACCTCACTATGCTGATGTACTATTACTACTTTGTGAATGGCACTGACTTCCAGTAGGGCATCTGGATGCAATTCAAGGTGCTAATTATGACCCCTATATGACACAGATCTGCTATTTGCAGACCCAACTGTCTCCTTCTGCTTGTCCTATATGCTCTCATAAGATAAGCATGTTCCAGGTCCTCTTCTTGAGGGACAGCCAATGGCATGTAAGAGGCATGCATTTTTGGGATTACATAGTAGAGCAACGGTCCCTAATCTTTCTGGCTCTGCAGACCGGGACAGTGGGGGTGGGGATGGAGTGATGATTTTGCACGCTTGCCTGTCACTTGTGTGGCCCAGTTCCCAATGGGCCATGGAATAGTGGTGGTGTTTGGACCAGGGGTTGGGGACTCATGTAGTAGAGACATGGAATAATAAGTTTAAACTATTCTGGAGAGAGAAACCTGTCTAACAGCAAGAGAAGTTCCATAGTGGAATTAAATGGTGACTTCCTGTTACTGAATAGGTTGAAGGCAAGAGGGTCATCCATCAAGAATTCTTTAATTTACATTCTTGCATTGATCTCAAAGGTCTATGTTCCCCCTTCCAACTATTATTGTAATGTTCTCAAATGAATTAAAAAGCCTTACAGTGCAGTATTATAAATAATAGACAAATTGGATATTATAGGTATCAAAATCCCAAACAAAGCTGGAAATCTAATTGTGTTTTAAATGGCATTTGGGTCTGAAGGCAAGAGGAGAAGGAGAAAGAGAAGGAGAAGAAGGAGACGATGAGGAGGAGGAGGAGGCCAATTATTGTTTGCATAAGAAAAATGTTCTTTTAGCCCATCTATTTCAAAGCCTACTTCATCATCATAAAAAATGAGATTTGTAAAGCAGATTATTTTCTGGCACTAGTATATTAGACAAAATGAAATTTTTGATATTGATTTGAAAAGGGTAGCAGGTGAATGAAAGGAGAAAACTAGTAAATGAAGATTGGACAGGAGAGTATATTACAGTTGAAGGAGATGAGATGTCAGGAAGGTCTCAAAGTCCCAGCTTTGGGAGAACAACTGTAGATTTATTTCCCTCTATTTGTCTGTCTAGAACTGCTGATGTTGGATGTTCTGCATGGGAACAGAGTGGCAACAGGGGGATTCTGATATATGCTGATCAAAGTCAAAAGATGCAGTTTTATAAATTCTGTAGAGATTTATTTATTTTTTAACTTGATCCCTCTGGGTAATTCCAAGGAGCTTTATGCATTTTTAAAGCCTTCCATCTTCTTTGGCTCTGCAGGAAATTATATTATTTTTATGCCACCATGGGGAGCTGACTGTCAATGAATAAACTGTAAATAATGCAATGTCTTTAATGAATAACCACAGTCAAATCATGCTGAAAAGCAGACCGTGGCAAAAGGTTATCACTGGACAATGGTTAATTGCTAGCCAACAAGGCAATGTGTGGATTAAAAAATCCAGTAGTTCATAGGAGAATGGACTTTTTCTGCAATTCATTTATTCTGGCTCTTTTCTTTTATTTGAGACAAGCAAGAACAAAGGGAGACAGAACTTTTCATTTTGGCTTTGGTGAGATATAATTTAGTTCCACTGATCTTTTTTTTGTTCAGTACACTCCGTTACTTGCCATGTTTCCACTCCCCACCAGGTGTTATTACCCAACAAAAGAGACAGAACTGAGATTCAGCAAGCTTCTGTGCTTTCAGCACCAGGCAACAAATGATTGCTTCCTTATCCTAAAATGCCAGATGCAGTCAGATATTTTGAACATCACTTGATGACTGTCACTTGAGACTAAGGCATATGAAGAACAATTGCAGGAATCTGGTATGTCTAGTCTAGTGAAAAGAAAGACTAGGGGAGACATGACACCAGTGTTCCAGTATTTGAGGGGCTGTCACAAAGATGACTGGGACAAACTATTTACCAAAGCACCAGAAAGACAAAGCCCAATGGATGGAAACTAATCAAGGAGAGAAGCAACCTACAACTAAGGACAAATTCCCCAATGGTGAGAACAATCAACCAGTGGAATGCCTTACCTTCAGAGGTTGGGTTGTCCCATCACTGGAGGTTTTCAAGAGGAGGCTGGACATCCATTTGTCTGAAATCGTATAGACTCTTCAGCTCATGCAGAGAGTTGGAATAGATGACCTCCAAGGTCCCTTTCAACTCTGATATTCTATGTTCTATGTTTTATGACTAATATATCTTAAGCAATAACAAAAGTTGCAGATCTAACATGTAGATGAGGCATCACCATCCAGTAGAGTGAGTCAAACGAGAGAGACCACATGCCTTTGAGGACTGACCAGAACCCATTTCCATTTTCCTCCTGCCCTTTCTCACTGCTCAATATTTTAGAGTAGTTAGTCTTTACTATCAGAATGCCTCTGGTTTTGCAACACCCCATGTAGCAGTTGGGGATAAGACAGAACAGATGAAAACAGTCCCTGCTGCCACTTTGCCAATTGCTTTCCTGCCCTGCTGAAGACCAGACTGGGGGCCTGCAGTTGTTCCACCTTGCCCGTCATGCCTTTAGGAGGAAGCAGGATGGAAGCAAGCAGACCATGGCAGGGGAAGTTAGGGAAATCCTGTCATCTGCCATGCGTATCCTGATGCCTCCCTGACTAGGGCACTCCCTGACATGAAGCTGGGGGAGAGGCGGAAGACCGTTCTCAGATCTGATGCCTTCCTTAGAGCAAATCATCAGAGCAATCGGCCAGGTAATATAATAATGTAATATGGGTTGACATTTCACTGCACACCGGGACAAAAGTTTATGAGCCACAAAGGATTGCATCCTCGTTTCTGAATATCTGAAGGGAACAAGAGGAGGCTTTACAGCATCCCCACTTCGTAATATTTGCATGCTCATCCCATTACATAATGGAGTAAAAAAAAATCAATACAGCCAATTGCCCTCCCTCTGAGAATCATTTCACTGTTGCTGAAGTGGCATATTAGTTTTTCTACCAGACTGGCAGATCAATTTCTAAGTTGCAGCAGGAGGGTACTGACTAGTTTACCATTTTCTCCTCTCCTTTCTCTCCCTCCCCATATGCTTTGGCTTAAAATAGTTATCACGCTGGTTTATTACAAAAAATGCCAAAAATAAAATGTGCTAAAATGGCCAGTGTTTGTCTACATTATGGCCAATCAGATAGAATTATCTCTGCCACTGATGGGATGGTATCTGGCTTTCAAACCAAATGCATTTGGCCATAACAGTATTTATAGGATTTTGATTAAGGACAAAGCTCTCCCTAATCATTGGGAAATGTGAGTGAGGAAACATGAATTTGCTGCAATGACAGAAAGGGGGATGAGCTGATTAGCTTATTTGTCATTTCATGTTTCTTTCTTATCTCAAAAATAGCTGGGGGAAAATGATTGAAGACAGATGCATAACTGGCTTGCTGCGAACCACACTAACTTCTTCAAAGGCACAGAAATATTTTTTAAAATGGGAAAGAATTAAATATATCAAATATTAATACTATTGCTTTTACCTCGTTTGAACGATTAATTGTTACATCTTCAATCAGAATCAGAATCAGAATCAGAATCAGAATCAGAATCAGAATCAGAATCAGAATCAGAATCAGAATCGGAATCGGAATCAGAATCGGAATCGGAATCGGAATCGGAATCAGAATCAGAATCAGATTGTATTTTTGCCATGTGTGTCAGGACACACAAGGAATTTGTCTTCAAGGGGTCTTCTTTGCATCTATAAAGTAGCGGAGATAAAGGTAATTGCCCTGGGTAATTTTCTTGTCTGCCATATCCTCTTGATGTTAAAGGCATGCTTTTAATTGTTCCAGTATTAAACTAATGTTTTCTTTCCTCTCCTGACAAAATCTTGGCTGTGTCTGTATGCTTACCAGGCTTCATTGCTGGCATGGTTTCTGACATGGTCAGGAGTCTGGCTCGGCCTAGCTCCTACTGGCTATTTTTAGGCTATTGCTGGGACATCCCATTCATTCTGGTTGTTGGGAACTATCTTCCAAATCATTTTAGTTTGATGCTGAAGGAGAAACTAACCGTCTAGTTTCTGCAGGGATGGGTTTTTTTTTTTGCACAATTACTTGATTTTCCACAGTCCTCCTATAAGCTCTTCATTAATATTGGTTTATGCCTCTTTTGAAAGTTTCAGAACAGAAAGCATCTCTCAACGAGGAAAGAAAGACTAATTCTGCCTGCTGTGTGTTGTTAATTTGTCACCATTGGGTGGTTTACGGGAACCATTGGTACCTCTGGAATGGATTTAGTCTGGCCATACTTTTTACTATTTTATTGCTTTGTTGGGAAGGGTGCCTTTTTGTCCACTCCAATTTGGAGTAAACATTGGGTTAGACCTGGGTTTCCTGCTAGCTGATTGCCAGCACTAGCGTTGCTTTGCAGCACAATTTCAGGATGCAGCTCACTCCCTGCCTTTTGCTTCACTTCACCCCTCTCCACTGTGCTTCTCAGCAGATGGCCTGCCCTGTGTTCAGAAATAACTCAACTGACAGGTCACAGTTGTGCCAAGCTGGAACATCAGGGGTGCTCCCTTCTACTTCCTCCCACACACCTCTTGGTGACTGCGTAAACACTTGACAGCTGTCTAAACTTGCCACTCTAAGCAGCCTCCTACTCTGCTCTCTCTCTTCAGGAGAATGATTGGTGGTTGTTTTGCCATTGGTAGAAGAATCTAAACTGGGAGAATCCCCCAAGCCTTGTCCTTAATTTGTCCTGCAGTGGGAGGCTGTCAAGCCAGCAGCTTTTACCAGCCCTATTCCTGCTGCAGCCATGGGACAGTCCAGTTTATGGCAGCATACTTCTCTTGTGAATAACACTTTGATGTTAGGCTAATAACACTGTAGGCATGACTTGCCTACAGATAATCTCCATCCCCTCACACTTTAATTGAGTCTGAGGTTTAGAGTAAATGAAGCAGCAAAGCAACAACAGTAGCAATCAAGCTTATCTCATGTGCCTGATTTCCAAGACTTGTGAATACAAGATGTTTCAGGGAAAATCAGTAACATAAGAGTTTGGATCAGTAGTGTCCATTGGGAATGTCATAAAAGTTAAGATGGAAGTCAGGTTGACACAATTGAAGTTCTATTGCTTTGCACGTGTATGCATATACAAATGGTGGGGACTTGATTGTCAAACCTATTCCTACATACTTTCATACATTAGTGATGATTAGCAGAGCTAACCTTTCCTAGGATAAGAGGAAAAAACTGCCGGGGTTAGTGGGATCTCATCCTGACTTTTTGTTCTCCTCTGAGTTTGCAGTTGAGAAAGGAGCAGCAGAAGTCTGCATACAAAGGCATCAATCACATTCTTTGGTTATCAGTGCTGTAAATTACTATTGAAGAGACGCTAACCTGGTCTATAAATATCTACTCACTCTTGATATTTTGAAATGAAAAGCCTTACAGTAATGAATTATTTGAATCGAACCTAACTTCTGGTGATTTTTTGGATAATCATTTGGTTTTTTTAGATAAATGGTTTTCTTCAGGAATACCTTTTGACTTCTTGGTCTAGTCTTCAACTCTGGTTTTCCATAGTAGGCAGGTCCAGACCATCTTCCAAGCCCAGACAAGGTGCTGCTCCAAAATATACTTCTTATGGTTTAAGACAGGAATAAAATCCCCAGTCACACCTCCCAATCAAGGGAAGGCAGAGGAAAATCCTGGTTCCATGCATTTGTGTGACACAACTCCGTTTAATTTGGATCATTTCCCCACCAGAAAACATGTAAAGTGCAGCTGCCAGCTACTCAAAAGATGCCCACTGTTGGCATAAATAATAGTTGCTGTAATTTACTGCTTTGTTACAAGTCGGAACAATGGCTAGTCAATTAATTAGATCACTCAACCTGGCGATCATGCTGCTTTGTCTCTAAATGAGGCATTGACATTTCTTGTTTTCTTTTGAAATATTAAATGGCATTTAAACTAGGTTGCTGATGACAGACTAAATCTCTTGGAATATACCACACAGAGAGCATTTTCAGACTTGACCCCACAGAAAGTAGCAGAGATAAAGGGTTTTAGATATGCCCCTTTCCACTGATGTTGAGAAATGCTTTCATGGAGCTGCTAAATTAAATGGCACTACTGTTTCGCTCCCATTTCTGACAATCTCATTAATTTGCTCCCAGGGGCTATTGGTTGCTGCCATCAAAAGTAAGACAGGATGGATTCCTCTACCAGTCTATTAGGGAATTTGAATACAAAGACAATCAGCTTTCATCACATGAACTAGCTTTTCTGGAAGATCACAGAGGCATATTTATCTATTTATTTATTTATTTCTTACTTTTTCATTCTTACAAGTAACTCAAGGCAGTGGACTTATCCAACATACCTTCCTCCTCCTATTTTCCCCACAACAACAGTTTTATGAGGTGAGCTGGGCTGAGAGAGAGAGTGACTGGGCCAGAGTCACCCAGATGGCTTTTGTGGCTAAGGTGGGACTTGAATACCCTGCCTCCCACTTTCTAGCCTGGTGCCTTAACCACTAGACCAAAGTGACTCTATGTCATGACACATAAGGCAACCAGATCTAGGCTTATCAATAGCCAGACAACCACTGCAAGGTAGCAAAGAGTAAAGTTTTCTTGCCTAGATTTTATAGGCCAAACCTGGTAGCCTCACACAACACCCCTTTCTCTCTCTAATCATGACCTTGATTTTAATTGAGTCACTTTTGTAATTTATTAAAGAAAGCCGTGTGTGAATTGTTTAAGAAATAAACAATTTATTTTAGACAACAAGGACAGCCAAGAGTTTTGATTGCTCTTTCACATTTTTATATATTAAACCATCTATACGGGACCATTTGATGATCCATATTTATTTTCATAGATCATAGATGCATCATCATGGTCACAGAACCTATGGCCATATTGATGCATCCCATATAAACTTAAGACTGAATTCTATATATGCAGATAAAAATGCACACTAAAATATTAGAAGAGTTGAGGAAAGTAAGTTTTCCTTTCAGTCGGTGAAGAAGGTAACTGTTTTAATATAATGATAATATAATAATGATCAGTGGAGTTTTAAAGACTGCATTATCCTAGTTTCATCTTTGTCCCTGATAGCTTCTTGCTTCAGTATTTAGAACAGCCTTTCTTAACTTGGCGCCCTCTTGATATATTGCAATGCAAATTGCTAATCGAAGCTGCAGTCCCAATGGCTTTGGAGTCCATTAGGTTGAGTAAGAGCCATTTATCAAAATATTTAAGCCTCACCTATTCAGGGCCTGTCCAGAGTGCTGTTTGATACTTTCTTTTTAGTACTGAAAAGCTGATTTTTGTTAATCTAATAACTGGTAGAAATGTGGTACAAAGAGAGAGGGTCTTTGAATCTTTTGCCCATAAAAGAAAGGTCAAACCCTCTCTCCTATGCCATTCCAATTTTGCTCAGGAGATATGAATTCATTATGAGTCCATGGAGAGAGACAGCATATAAATATGAAAAAATAAATAAAAAAAATGTAAGGGGGAAATCAGCTATACAATATAAAAGCATCTGACAAGTGTTTTACCTGGTTTGATTCTTGCCTAATCATTCAGTTAAGAACAAATGATATAAATTGTCATTTTTGTTATTTTCTAAACAATGATCTGATGCAAGGTACAGAATTCATAGCATTTGGCAATAATGTCACGAGATATATGATGTCATTCTAGCTTCTACTGTATGTCTATGAGTGTAGTTCAAGAGAGTTCGATTACCGTACCTAAAAAAACTGTTAAAAACAGAATTTTGGAACAACTTACCCTCAAAACAATTCTCAGTATGCTTCCTTCTCTTGGGGCAATGATGTCTTCTGCATGCTTTCTAAAGTATTATACATGATTATCACCCTGCCTCTCAGAAAATGCCACCAATACTGCAAATTAACAATTATGAGATTAAAGAATCAGAGAATGTAATGTTTAAGGCAGGAGAGTAGGAACAATAAGTCCCCCTTTACATAAAAAAACTGGCTGAGTGATTTTGAGCCTAACGCTTTCTCAGCCCTAAACTGGGAAGTCAAGAAACATCAACCCACTAGCCTTCTTTTGATTTATGTGGTAGATTATGGTTTATAACTTTCAAGAAAGTTGATTCTGCAGTAGATTTATTTATTTGGGATGATGATGATGAAGATGATGATGATATTCCAGGTTCCAAAATTCTGAAAAGCAACATATGCTTAAAACAAGATCTACAATCTGAAAGACAGTCATTGGTATTAGTGAATCTCTCTCTAGTCATGGAGAATAGGAAATAGACCTACAAAAAGTTAGCATAGATGACATCTATCAGTAGTGAGCAAGGAAGCTTAAGAATGATTGCTTCACAGTAAAGTATTCCAGCACAATACTGAATTCTGCCCTTCCAGCATCCCTTAGTCTTAGATTGCACAGGGAGCATTTTCGTTATTAGAAAGAACCTAGTAGGTGTATCGTACATGAGTAGGCAGACATGCGCTTGAAGAAATGAAATAAATGGCTGATCAGAGTACTGATAATATTCAACTTCTCTAACTTGGCCTGACTCAAACTTTATGACAAACCAGAACGATGCTGTTAACAAGAGCTGGCATATTCCCAAGGGAATAGAGGTAGCATATTCTATTTGTTTCATCTTTTACCTTCCATTTCAATGAAATGACAGCATATTTCAAGAACAGGGGGTGCAAGTTACATTTGGAAAATATCTGGCTTTCATAATGGTAAACAAACAGGTAACTGGAATCAGCTTTCAAAGCAGCAGTACTTTGCAAACATTATGGCTTTTCAACCTTGGAAAGCCCTTTATTCATGCTAAGGAATTTTGTAAGTATCCCTTGCCTATATTCTGGGTAGACTTACATTCACTTTCGAGGTTCATGAGCTTTGCACTCCAGATGTTCTTTATTTACAAGTCTAATTAATCAAGTGTAGAATTTTCTAAACAAATTTTATATTAAATGTTCTTCATGTTGAAATTATTAACTTTTTACTCTGTAGCAAGAAAATACTCGCATGTACAAACCTGACTGAAAGTATCTAATCTAATCTAATCTAATCTAATCTAATCTAATCTAATCTAATCTAATCTAATCCAATCCAATCCAATCCAAT
>JANHFO010001790.1:74605-85925 GCA_032468095.1 Pareas carinatus
GATTTTTTTTCTGACCAGGTATCACTTTTCCTAAACATATATACTTTGTCTTTGAATGTTGCACTAAGGAGTGGACTTTGATAGGAGGGCTTGGACAATAAAGTGAGTGCCGCCCTGACCCAAAATTAAGTCTGATTTTAATTAAATAAATTAAATAAAATCCCCATCTTCTGACACATTACAATTCGTTGCCACTTTTGGTGTGGTTTGGATTGCGCTTATTTTTTTCCCCAGACAGCACATGTGTCCTTGGATTGCTTCTATGATTTGAAACAGTTTTATATTGTTGTTACATATTCATCACAACTGGAATGTGCCAAATCTGTCGATGTATAATATTTAACATCAACCATCCTGCTGTCCCACATGTAGAATTAAAATACTAGAGGCAATGAAGCATGGGATTATTGTACAGTGGGTGTTTACGTTGTTTGGGTTGACTCCTTGGCAGATTTTCTCTCTTAGAGCAGAGGAACACAAGCTGAATGTTAAGACTTATCTTGATGCATCAAGAGAGAAGGAAAATGTCATGACGCCATCAGGACACATGGCTGTTTTTCAACAGCTTGAATTGGCAGGCTCACTGATTAGCTGTTGCTATGGTTTGTGGCAATTGTAAATATACTCAGAAATCTATTTAACGTCCCTGAAATAACAGCATACGTTATGGGTAAAGGATTAGCTGATTCGTATGAAGAAGGCTTAATGTACCTATGACAGTTTGGATGAAATATTTGGAGAGGCAAGTGCTACAGGAGTTTTCTTTTCTGCAAACAAGTTGAGGACTTCAGTTGAACCCTGCTGCGATAGGACTCGCTGAATGAATTTCTTCCTATGACATTCCCAAGGGGGAAAAAGACAGGCTTTTTAATACTGGTCCTCTAGTTAGGACCAGAAGGTAGTCCTTGACTGACATCCACAGTTGAACCCAACATTTCTGCTGCTGAGTGAGATATTTGTTAAGTGAACTTTGTCCAATTATACAACTGT
Source organism: Pareas carinatus (assembly GCA_032468095.1). Lineage (NCBI taxonomy): Eukaryota > Metazoa > Chordata > Lepidosauria > Squamata > Pareidae > Pareas > Pareas carinatus. The sequence continues at coordinate 75,596 of JANHFO010001790.1, forward strand.
TCCTGCCCCGATTGTTAAGTGAATCACTGCGGTTGATTTAATAACCCACATGGCTTCCTCATTGACTTTGCTTGTCTGAAGGATGCAAAAGGTGATCGCATAATCCCAGGACACTGCCAGCCATTGTAAATATGAGTTGGTTGCTGAGCATCTGAATTTGCCTCTCGTGACCATGGAGATGCCTCAACAACAATCTCAAGTGTGAAAAAATGTTCATAAGTCACTTTTTGCAGTGCTGTTGCAACTTTAGAAGGTCACTAAGTGAACTGTTGTAAGCTGAGGACTACCTGTATTCTATTATTGTAGACTGTCAATATATAAGACTCTGATTCTGCTAGACGAGCTGTGGCCTGTAGTCAATGCTGACATTTATTCTTCATTTCCTTCCACTGTCTTGTCTTTCTGCTCTTTCAAGCTACTTGGTTATTTGTTTTTATATTGAAAAAGGAAAAGAATGAAATATTGGTTGGATATATGTTTTGATTGATGATGTTCATATATAGATTGCTCTTTTCATCCCTATGGATTTATACAATGGAGTAGATTACATTGGAAACTGCATTCTCAAGACCTTTAAACACAAAGGTATGATACAGAGTACTTCCATATCCTTATCTTCATATGCCCATGGTTGAATTCTAGGTGGTCATCCTGGCAAGAGCCAGGATCGTGCAGTGGTTAAAAGCAGCACTGCAGGCTATTTCTGCTGACTGCCATCTGCTATTGGCCATCAAAAGTTCAGCAGTTCGATTCTCACTGACTCAAGGTTGACTCAGTCTTCCATCCTTCTGAGGTCGGTAAAATGAGGACCCAGATTGTTGGGGGCAATAGGTTGACTGTGTAAACTGCTTAGAGAGGTCTGTAAAGCACTGTTAAGTGGTATATAAGTCTAAATAATAATAATAATAATAGTTACCTTTACTTAGAATTAGAGTGTCTGTGTTCTCCCGTGATAGGTGATGTTATAATGGGCATAGAAATGAAGTTTGTGGCTTTGGGCTGCTCTTCTCTGAGTTGCAAGTGCAGTGTAATATATATATAGCTTTCTGGTTTCTCCTTGTTATGGATAGGTATAAGCTTCCTGCTGCCAATTCCTATCTGTGTTTTAATTAAGCTGGAACTGTCTGTAATTTTGTCTGAGAATAAATCCTATTCATGCTATGAATCTGTCTGCTAAGGAATTCTGATGGGCAGAGTCAAGAAGCAGAGCCTTTTGTGCAGTGGCCTCATCCCTGTGGAACACTCTACCACTGGAAGCGAGAACTGCTCTCACACTTTTGGCCTTCTGGAAGGGTTTTAAATCTTGGTTACTTTCAATGTGAAGGTATATTATATAGAGGGGGGAAATACAGAGATTAAAAAGTTGAGATTACTTTTATCTTTTGGAAAAATAAAAAAGCATTAATTGATGTTTGAATAGAAAAATAAGAACATTTAAATTTAAATTTAAATTGAAGTTGCTAAATGAAATCTCAATATAAGAATAATAATAAATGTAAGGTTATTACAGTTGAAAATGAGTTTATGGAAATTTGTTTTGAATTAAGAAAATGAAGGAATGTGTAAATTGTAAATTTGAAATTTATAATGTAATGTCTTTAAACTTGCAATATGAGAAATGAGGAATGTACAAAATTTGTCTTTTGTTCTTTATATGTGCACTCCCAATGGAATATCTTTAATTTTAATACCACATAAACACTTTGTACAAAATGAAAGAAGAAGAAATAGAAATTAAAAGGGTGTGAAAAACTATATGCTCAGATAACATGAATGTTGTAAAACTGGATGTTTAATAAAGAAGGGGAAGAAGAAGGTAGTAAGGGAAGAATAGCAGAAGAAGAAGAAGAGAAGGGAAAAAGAAGGAAAGGGAAAAAGTGGAAGAGGAGAGGAGGAAGATAAAGAGGAAGGAGGAAAGGGAAGTAGGGAAAGGAGAGAGGAAGGAAGAGAAGAAGGAGGGAAAGAAAGGAGAGAGAGAAGAGGGAAGAGGAAAGAGGAAGGAGAGAGAGGTAAGAAAGGATGAGGAGAAAGAGGAGAAAGGGAAGGATAGAAAAAGGAGAAGAGAAGGATAGAGGTAAATAGGGAGTCATTAATGGTATGGAAGGATAATGGTTGTTATTCAGGTTATATATAATGGACTGTTTTTGGTTTTTTGATACCTGTTAGATGATTGAATACTGTAATCTATAAATTACTGACTCTACATATTGAATGCAAGTGTTTAAAATAAAAAGTTAATAATAGAAAATAGGATGATTATTATGAGTTATATAAATATATTAAAATATATGAGTATTTGAATAATATTTGCATTAGATAAGTATGTATAAAACTATACTGCTTACTGTTAAAATGATTTGCAATATTATGTTTTTTTATCTTTGCCATATTTGTTCTACTTTATTGTTAAAGATTGTTTTTGTTATTAATGAAAAAAAGCAATATTTTTTTTTTAAAAAGAGTTCAAATAAAGTCTTGATTCAACATGAAATGAGAATTGGGTGATTATGTGTTGCTAAGGAGGATCTACTCCACAAGGGTAGAACTGTGCTTTGGAGAGCTTTTGAAGAAGATTTTCTTGGCTATGACTGGCAATAAAGAATCATATGGCACCTGCAAAATTAACATGATTTTTTGTGTTTTTATATTTTCTAATTATATTTTAATACTTTCATGAATTCATCTGGAAGTAGGCTTATTGTTTTCCTGTAAATGACTAGCAGAGTTCTCTGTTGGAAATCATCACAGCCAAGTTTCTCACAGGGCAAATTCGGCGACATGCTTCAAAGGAAAGTTGACGAGCCAATTATCCATATGAAACTTGCATAAAACACAGTTATTTGGTCTTTAATCAACAATTTAGATGCAAAGTAAAAATAAGTAAAGGTGATTATTTTTCTCACCTTAGCTTTAGCGGAATGTGAATTTGGTTCACTAATGGGTGTCTAAAAAGTGTGTGTCTAAAAAAAGAAATGGTGATAGGAAGTCAAACTGTCTCTCGAAATAACTGTAAAACCTATCAACAGCATACAAATTATGCAACCCTCCCATTTGGCTTCCATGTGGCTTCTTCCTAAGTCCTCTTGATCAACCAAAAATCTAAAGAAAGATTGCTTTTTAAAAATTTCCCCACCTCCTATTTATAACTGCTGAAAATTTTCCTACAGTTTCCTGGTTATTCTCTTCCTCTATGAAAGATGCTTCTCTTTTTATTCTTATTGCCAGAGGCCTTTAACATGATTCTGAGTTACTTTTGATTGTGTCCTTGGGATTGCTTCATTGTTACAAGGTGGCTGAATGTCCTTTCCCATCATTGTTACTCTCTCTAAAAGCCCATAGTTCCTGACATGGAAAAGATCCATTGGTGGAGTTTCCTCATATGTCTTCCCGGAGCTTTAATTGCAGCGGAAACAATCAAACTTCTAGAGAGATGATTTCTCAAGGAGACAGGACAGTTTGCATTCTGCTACTACTTTCCAACTCATAACAAATTAGCTTGATGCTTATCAGCGATCATCGCATCTTGACACTTTTTGCATTTTAAGAAGAGGCAAGGAATATCAAGAGCTTGCTCTAGTTTATCACGATAGGAATGAGAAATCAATCAATCAATCAGTGGTTTCCTCCCTATGAAGTTAGAGGATTTATACTTCTTTACAGTGCCCTGTGAAGAAACACAAATCACCTTACTTTCATTTAGGGATGAAGGAACTGGAAGAAAACGGGGGCGGGGTTCCATCCAGTTTTTAACTACATATTGCGTGGCTTTGTCTGCCAGTTTGTTGAAAAATCTCCCCAACTGACAGTGGAAGTTGCCTGACTACAAAGCTACCTTTGATCTCTTGTATATAAAATGCATTTTGAAGAGCAATGTTTTGATAAGAGTATGTTGGCACCTTTTGCAACCAGGAGCTGCAATCATCACGAAAGTGCCTGGAACGAGCAGATACAGGCTAAACAGCACACAACAGGGATAACTTTCGGTAGCTGTGTAACAAGGGAAGAAATTTTGTCTTGAGTCTATGAACTGGGCAAGAATTCCCACAACAGGAAACCAGGTTACTCACAAACCCAATGAGACAACTATTATAAAAAGGCCACCAGCTTTGAGCTGATCGCAGGTAATCTGGCATGAGTCAAGAAAAAAAATCAAACCAGGGCCCCAAATAGCCTGAGATCCTACTGGAACAGAATTGGTTTCAATCTGTAAGAAAACTCTCAGGTGGAGATACAGCTGGGAAAAAATCCATACCCCATTTTTTTACACATGCGTTTTTAAAAATGCTCTGTGGGTGCCAAGAAATAAGGCGACAGTATAATTTTTACATACATTATTTATCTGCTGGCCAAGTGAGTAGCACAGAAAATAAGACCCCCAAGGATAAAAAATGGCAGTTCCTGGTTGGAGAATTCTTCGCAAAGGCAAGACTTGAAAACTGTTCGGAATCAGAATGAGAATCAGAATTTATTTTCACCAATTGTGTCAGGACACACAAGGAATTGGTCTTAAGTGATAGAGCTCAAAACTACATACATAGTCAAGAATACAATCAAGATACATTCATAGTCAGTTTGAATATATAAGCATAATCACATTCATTTGTATATGGGCATAATTATGATCATTTGTATATATAGGCATATATAGGCACAATCAATTAAGTATATAAGCATAAGATTCATTCAAAGTCTTAAAGTACGTAACATTCATCATGTCTTGTTGTAAAGGGTGTCTGGGGTTTTTTTTCCCCCATCAAAGATGGCCACACGGGAGGAGGTGGTGGCGTAAAGTGGTGGATCTTGGAATGGGCCTTTCTTCTGAGTTCTGGAGGTGCTGGGCTCCCCTGAATTCAGAGGGGCCAACACTGGACAGGGGAGTTCCCCTTACCTTGGATGAGGGCTTTTGATAACCCTCGGAGTGAGCACGGAAGTGCTGCGGCCTGCAATATTTCCTGTTGCATCTCTCCTGGCATTCCGGCTCCTTGGTGTTTTTCGGCATGTCCCTCGGCATCCCTTCGGCGTTTGCTGGTGGTGTGGATCGGCGCGGCCCTTTGAAGATGCTACTGGCGCCCTGGGAAACTCAGAGGCCCCATGGACCATCCGGGGGCCTCCGGAGAGCCAGACGTGAAATCTGGCAGGAAGATCGAGTTCGGATGGAGCCCAGGGAGCCGACAGCTGTCGATGGGGAGATCGAAGCGAGGGAAGGTGTAACCATGATTAGCGATGGGCGAGCGGAGTGGAGCTGATGGGCCCTGGTGAGAATGGCGGGAGCAGCAGGAGCAATGGAGCACTGTAGCACCGGCTTTGGTGGTTTGGGGCGATGCCGGTGGAAGATGCCCCCCCTGGACTGTCTCTGTTTCCATCTCCTGGGAGAGGGGGTCTTGTGACCATTGCCATCGCTGGAAATGGTGGCGGATGAAGATTGGCGAGGAGGGCCTGAGGTTTGCGGCCTGGGGCAAAGAGTGTGCAATCTTCTTCCTCCCCCCCCCGGCCCAGGTGAACAAGACCCTTGTCGGGCCTGGGGTGAGGAGGACACTCGCCTCCACCCTGGCTTTTTATGGAGACTGAGCCTCCCCCTCCTTTGCTGCCTGGGTGTGTAAGATCTCTGCCCAGCCTGGGATGAGGAGAATACTCGCCGCTCACCTTTCTCCCCCCTTCTGCTTTCATGGGGACTGGATTCCCCCACCCCTGCCTGGGTGAGCAAGATCTCTGCTAAGACTGGAGTTTAATTGGACCATCTATGACATCTATGACTCCTATGACATTATGACAGCTGACGCCCCCCACCAGAGGATGCAAGTCAACCAGCCCATTCTGAAAAGGGGTCCCCCAGAATTCTGGTTTCCCATCCAAATGACTATCACATATTCCCCCACAGACCTCTGGGCACTGCGGGAGTCCTCCCTCTCGCAGGCCTGGCCCATTTTACTATGAAGGGTCTACCTCGAGGACGGGTCTTGGGACCCCGAGACGTGGAATGCGGCCAAGGCCAAAAAAGCAAAAAGAGATTTTAAGTTATAGAGGTTTTTAAATGGGGTTTTAATCAAGGTTTTAAGGGGTTTGGGTGGGCAGGTTTCCGAGGGAATGAGAAGGTGTGGAAGGCCATTATGTAGGCCTGGGGCATGGCTGGGAGGCATTGGGGGTCGGAGGGGAGGATACCCAGGAGGGTGGAGTACAAAATATTTCGGTGGTGTGTGAGAGGGGCAGATATAGCGGGAGCAGAGGGTCAAATCTGGTTAAGGGCGTGCGTCCCTGAGATATGATAACGGGGGCATACGCCGACCCCGTTGTTCATCCTGTGATCTGGGTGGTACAGGCTTCCGGGTCCAGGGCCTGCGGCTGATGATGTGTAACGCCAGGTCCATGATCAATAAAGCCCCCCTGATCTGTGAGTTGGTTCAGGAGGGGAGAGTGGACCTGGCGGGAATTACAGAGACCTGATTGGGCCAGGAGGGAGGGGTCCCTCTTGTTGAGATGTGCCCACCAGGTTTCTGTGCCTTTCATCAACCACGAGCCGTTGGGAGGGGCGGGGGTATGGTGATTTTAATTAGGGAGGAGTTCTTACCGAGGGAGACCACTGTTCCTCAGGTGACCGGTTGTGAGTCCCTGCTGGTGAAGTGGGGCCCTGGGAGGCAGAAGGGTGTGCTGATCACGTACCTGGCTCCCTGCCACGTGACAGCAGCCCTACCCAAGCTACTGGATGTCATCGCCGAGGTGGCGGCTGAGACTCCCAAACTTATTGTTATGGGAGATTTCAACCTGCCATGTGCGGGCAAGACATCTGAAGTGGTTCAGGAGTTCATGGCCACAATGACGGCCATGGACTTGACCCAATTATTTCAGGGACCCACGCACTCGGGGACACACATGCTGGATCTGGTTTTTACCTCTGTACAGTGGTTGGATGGCTGAAATTTAGGGGAGATAGTCGTGGAGCTCCTGTCATGGTCGGATCATTGCCTCCTGCGGTTGGACTTCCAGATCGCCACAGCTCGCCGCAGGGAGGCGGAACAGACTAAATGGTTATGTCCCAGGCGCCTGATGGACCCTGAGCAGTTCCAGACAGAGCTTGGGCCACTTCCGGATGTCCTGACCCATGACTCGATCGAGGAGCTCGCAGCTGCCTGGAATAGGGCGGTGGGCATTGCCCTTGACCGGGTCGTGCCTTTGCGGCCTCTGACCCGGCGTCGAGTTGCCCCAGCTCCCTGGTTTTCTGAGGAGCTGAGGGAGATGAAGCACCAGAAAAGATGCCTAGAGAGCAGCTGGAGATCCAGCCGTTCTGTTTCTGATCGATCTTTTCTTGGGACCTTTACTAAGGCCTATGTAGGTACGATCAGGGTGGCTAAGAAAAATTACTTCTCCGCTCTGATCGCGTCCGCGGGTAACCACCCCACTGCCTTGTTTGGGGTGGCCCGTTCTCTCCTTTATTTGGGGGGACGGGATGACCCCTCGCAGGGTGCGGCAAAGGAGTTTAGAGGTTATTTCCATGAGTAGATCGCGCAGATCCAGGATGGTTTGGACTCCGATTGGACGAGTCCAGACGGAGTGACGGATGCTGGTCTTGAGACGGTTTGGGATGTGTTTGAGACTTGCACCTGAGGACATGGACAGGATCCTGGGGCAACTGAGAGCAACCACATATTTATTGGACCCATGCCCCACCTGGTTGGTGCTGGCCTCTCTGGAGGTGATACGAGGCTGGCTCCAGGGTATTGTGAATGCTTCCTTGCAGGAGGGTGTCGTTCCCACCGTCTTGAAAGAGGTGGTGGTGTGGCCCCTCCTCAAGAAGCCTTCACTGAACCCAGCTGATTTAAGTAATTATCGTCCCCTCTCCAACCTCCCCTTTGTGGTGAAGGTTGTAGAGAGTATGGTTGCACGACAATTCCTCCGGTTCCTGGATGAATCTGTCTATCTGGATCTGCTCCAATCAGGCTTCAGGCCAGGGTACAGCAGAGACGGCATTGGTTGCACTGGTGGATGATCTCTGGAGGGCCCGGGATAGGGGATGTTCCTCTATTCTGGTCCTGTTAGACCTCTCAGCGGCTTTCGATACCATCGACCATGGTATCATGCTGCACTGGTTGGGGGCTTTGGGAATGGGAGGCACTGCTTATCGGTGATTCTTCTCCTACCTCTCTGGCCAGACGCAGACAACGCTGACGGGAAGGCAGAGGTCGACTCCGTGGGGCCTCACTTGTGGAGTGATTCAGGGGTCGGTCCTCTCGCCTCTCCTGTTCAACATTTATATGAAGCCGCTGGGTGAGATCATCCATGGCTTTGAGGTGGAGTACCATCAATACGCTGACGGCACTCAGCTATATATCTCCACCCCAGGCCACCCCAATGATGCCGTTGAAGTGATGTCCATCGCTGGCTGTTAGGGGCGAGTCTTTGGCCCTCATAGAAAGGGTCCGCAACTTGGGTGTCCTCCTGGATGTACGGCTGTCTTTAGTAGACCATGTGGCAGCCGTCACCAGAGGGGCCTTTTACCAGGTTCGCCTGGTGCGCCAGTTGCGCCCCTTTCTAGATCGCGACACCATGTGGACAGTCAATCAAGCACTCGTCACAGCCTGTCTGGACTATTGTAATTCTCTCTACATGGGACTCGCCTTGGAACACATCCGGAAGCTCCAACTGGTACAAAATGCGGCCACACGGGGGGTTATGGGGGTCAGTGGCAGGAGCCATGTGGCCCCCCTCCTGCGTGAGTTGCATTGGTTGCCTGTGGGTTTCTGGGTGCATTTCAAGGTGCTTGTTATGACCTTTAAAGCGCTCCATGGCTTAGGATCCGGTTATCTACAGGACCGCATTCTGCCAGCGGATTCCTCTCACCGACCGGTTCGCTCCCACAGAGAGGGCCTCCTCAGGGTGCCATCAGCCAAACAATGCCGGCTGGCGACCCCCAGGGGGATAGCCTTCTCTGTGGCGGCTCCCACCCTCTGGAACGACCTTCCCCCGGAGATTCGTACTATTCCCGACCTCCATGCTTTCTGCTGTGCCTTAAAAACCCACCTGTTTATCCAGGCTGGTTTGGCCTAATCCACACTACTTCCATGCTAAAATCTGCCATTAATTTTTTAAAAAAATTTAAATTTTAGATTTGGTCCAAATCGGTTTTACATTGCGGTTTTTAAATTTAGCCATTGAACTTATATTATTTTTAATTTCTTTTTAAAATTGTGTTGTATGTCTTACGTGTTTTTATATGGCTGTATATGGGTCCCTTCGGGGAGAAGAGCGGTATAAAAATTGAAACAAATAAATAAATAAAATAAAATCTATGTTTTAGCCTCCAACCCCCTCATCATCTTTGTTGCTCTTCTCAACATCCTTTTTATATTGTTCTTATTCTCATTCTCACACCCAGATACTTTGGGCTTGTATTCCTTGAGCACCTCTTAACACCTTTTGCCTTGCACCTGAATTGGGCATTTTGCACTGTCAGACCCAACTCACAAAGGCTACAGGATTTTGTCCAGCCACTTGAATTCCTTCTCGAGGTCAAGAGTGGAAGGATTTTGTTATCTCAATATTGTGGAGGCTGGTTTACTACATAGCTGTAAAAAAAAAAAACGGGCAATCCAAAGATCAGCCAAGCACTAAATAGAGCTGATGTTATTAACAAAGTGATGTGATGATATGAGAAGGAAGGGTAGAGGAAGAGAAGGGAAGGGAAGAAGGATGCGATATTCAGTTTATATAATAGCTCTCTTCATTGTGGCAAGGATTTACTCCTAAGGATCAATGTTGGCTTTTAAACTAAAAGTCCTTTAAAGGGCAATCTTAGAAATAAGTGGGATATTTTGGAATATTTGAAGCTAAATCATAAAGACGGATTTTCTTAGAGAAGGCTTTTGAAAATTTGCATTGTGCTTTCGTGTTCAAAGTTTGGAAGGTATTAATTTTGGACAGACGTTTATAAAATGAGTAAGATTGATTTATGCTTCAGAGAAAGCGCAAATTATTGTTAATGGAGATTTCATAAAGCCCTGTGAGATACCTAAAGGGACAAGGCAAGGATGCAGTCCCTCTTGTTCATTTTGGTTCTTGAAATACTGGATAGAGATAGAAGACAGAACGCGAGAATTGTTAAAGTAAATATATATATATATGTAGTTAGTTTAAGGACTTCTGCAAATGACTTGGTGTTGGTGCTGAAAGATTCTTTAAAGGAATTGAAACATTAATGGGAAAACTAGAAGAATTTGGTGCATTAGCAAGTTTCAAGGTCAACCAACCGAAAAAGAAGATGTTGATGAAAAAACACAAATATAGAGGATCAAACTGAACTGAGGAAGAAAGAAAGAAAGAAAGAAAGAAAGAAAGAAAG
>JANHFO010001790.1:139140-155003 GCA_032468095.1 Pareas carinatus
TGTGTATTGAATAAAGACCTGTTTGACCAAACCCTTGCCTCCAGCCTGTCTGTCCGGCAATCCAACAATAAGGATCAAATATTGTCCCCCATTGCCATTAACAACCATATAAATATAAGGTTATTTGTGTTCATTTAATGTACAACAATCAAGAAGGTTATCTGAGAATCAGCCTCTGAAGTTGAGATCCCTCAACTTATCCAGTTCACTTTGTGGCGTCTGCATTTCATCAGAACCTAGGTGAGTAAGTGAAGCCCATTCAGACTATCTAGAAAAATAATCCCCCAAGTTTAAAGAACCCTTTAAAAAAATAACAGGTTGCATATTAGGGTAGAAAGCTTGCATCATGCAGGAATGAAGGAATACAAGGAAAAAGTTTTCCCTGTAGAAAGCCTGCAAAAGGATAGAGTCTTTAACATATATTCAAATCAGGAGAAACTTCTAAAAGTTGGGCTTTTATAATGGAGGGGCCTGCAAGTATGCATGACTTGTCACCAGTTCAACACATTGTTATGGTTCCTATCGCATTATTATTTCTACCCTTAAGGTCAGGGTAGAAAATGAAAATGTTTGAAAATGTTTGCATATAAATTGTTTGCATAAGAAAAGCAATGTGCTGTATTACAGAAGTACTCAACCACTAAGAAGCTATCTGTTAACAATATTCAGAAAATCAAGTGCCCACTTCATTTAAATTCAAAGGATTTAATTATGCTAATCCTTTCCTTCCTTCAGAGGTCAATATATATATATATATATATATAGTTGACATATTCTTAGCCTAAATTTGAACACATGCAATGATTGTGAGAGGGAATACATATAATTCAAATATGGTATTTTAATAACTGATTTAGAATGCTTGCAGAGAATGACTCTAATAAACTCATTTGCATTTAAAGCGGCATTTATTAACTCATACAAACATGGAAATGACTAACATGATCAAGTATATCATAAGGGTCATAGGTACAGATAAGTATATGCATTCTAAAATTATACTATACTTGTCAACTAGCAAAGAAGTCTGTTCAGTTGTTGAAAAAAATATGCTAGCTTAGTAGCAATGCAAATATTTCTTTGTTTTTGACCTGCACTCAATGACTCTGTGAACACTGATACATATTCATGCTGTAGGATAAAACAGCTTCTGCCCTGAACACCATCAGACTGTAAACTGATGCATATAGTAATGGCATTATTAGAATATCTGTGACTTTGATCCTTAAATAGACAAATAAGATAGTTGAATATAATCATTATCATAGTGAATAACAAAAAAAATTGTTAATAAATAATAAGGATAATTAATTTTTATGCGACCATGTTCTATAAAATCAGTCATAATTGAATGATCTCAAAAGAGATTTCTACATCTTTCAAGAAAGATCAAATTCTGACCTCTAATTGTAGAATACATAGACAGATTCATCAGCCCCTATGCTTGAGTGAGATTGTTTCTATTGTAAAATTTAGAAATTTATTTTTGCCATTCTGATTTTAAGTTAAAAGGAAACAACAGGTAGTCCTCGACCACAATTGAGTTCAAAATTTATGTTGATAAATTTGTTAAGTGAGCTTTGCCTCATTTGATGACTTTTCTTGCCACATTTGTTATGTGAACCACTGCAATTGTTAAGTGAGTAACAGGGTCGTTAAATGAATCTTATTTCCCCAATGACTTTGCTTGTCAGAAAGTCAGAAAAGGTGATTTCATGACACCAGGATAATGCAGCCATCATAAATATGAACCAGTGGTCAAGCATCCAGGTGAAAATCATAGGAACATGGGGATGCTGCATCAGTCATATGTGGGGGGAAATGGTCTTAAGTCACTTTTTTCAGTGCTGTTGTAACTTTGAATAGTCACTAAATGGACTGTTGTAAGTCAAGGACTACCTGAATGTATAAGCAACAGTTGTACTATTGTATGTGATTGTACCATCCTATGTTATCTGTTATTTTATGAAATTAGCCTTGCTTTATTTAAAGTTATAGCTATGTCATTTCATTCAGATATATGTGGGGCATATGGACAGTTTTTATTAGTTTTATATAGTGTATTGCAATGAGTAAGATGCTGTTTGGAGGCATTCTTGAAGAGAGAAAAAATAGACTTTTGTTGTTTGTGTTAAGTTTTGTTTTATTCTTCAGTAAAATATATATATGCCACTTAACATCTAAAATCTATTGACATTTCAAAAACAATACAACTATCAATTGATTTAAGCATCTAGAAGAGCAAGGCATAAAATAATGCAAGGAACAGATATTTTTTATAGAGCCCAAAATGCTGAGGAGTCCTGTCTAAGGAAGTCAGCTACCAGAGCTGTTTTGAATCTTTCATGTAATTTACAACTTGGAGGCTTTTTCAAGCAGCTGTCATGAAGATACAGTCCCAACTTTCCAAAAATAAGCTCCTTGAGGTACTATGGATGATGGATAATGATTGAGTTCAACATCTGGAGTTGAAAAAACTATCCGTCAACAAACTCCCCATAATCTCATATTTCAAAGAGTTGTAAAATAAAAAAAATAGGTTTACTTGTTTCACCATTTTTTGCTACTTTGATTCTTTAACCTTTTCTTCATATACAAATTCACTCCATTTTCATTGCCAACTCTGTTAAAATCTTTGAAAGATTTTTGTGTGCCACAGGAGAGTCTTTACCAGAGGCAAATCCTGGGCGGTCAAAAAAATCATGATATTCTGGCCTCAAGACCCTGCCCATTTCTAATATGTTTCACATATGTACAAGTGTGTAAAGGGATGGGGCTTTTTACCTCCTCTTTGACCTCTGCTCACTAAGGTCCTCAAGAAACTCAGTTCTTATCACAAATTGACCAGTATTCTTTCCAACTAATCAGTAGGATAAAAGCTTCCTTGTCTTGTTGTGTCTCCACGCCATTTGTTTCCACAACAAAGAAGAAGAAACGACCATAAACATTAAAAGGCCCAATGAAAGGCTAGCGTAGTGCTTGGTCCCTTGATTTTAGTAGGAGGGATAGAGAAGCTGCTCAGTCTTAAGAGTCTGACAAAGTGATTGTACCTTGACAGAGCAGAGAAGAGAACACAGAAACAAAGTAAGAATTCTTATCTATAGGAAACTACATTAGCCCCAACTTCAGCGCTATAAAACCAAATTGGCAACATCTCCATAAGTGCCATAGCTGAGACAGAATGGATTATTTCAGCTTTTAAAGAGCTGTGAGAATATAGTGGTGTGATTTTAATCACAAAATGACTGAAATGCTGTGTGTCAAGTGGGCCAGTATTTTTTCCTATCAGCTATCATGAGGTGGTTGTTACCCCATTCCACTTCCTGCCCAATTTTCTATGTTATTCACACTGTATCATTTATCTTGTATTATATTCATGTCTGGTTATTAACTAAACAGCCAAAATATATAAGAAGGTGAAAAAATGGAAGGAGGAACCCATTGCCACTTATCCAAATTTTCAAGCTGGACGGTCTTTTTTAACATAGGTCTTCTCGAACATGGCCACTGATATAATGCACTTGACAACTGTTGCAACCTGCTGTTTACATTTGTTGCAATAGCTTGTATTTTCCATGTTGAAACTCCAGTGGTCAGTCCTATATCTCCAAATATAACAAGCCAAGGGCATGGAAGGGGACATCATCATGGGATGCTATTTTTTCTCCCCCAGTTGGGTCACAGTGAGTATGTTTGCAAGTTAAAAGTGCTGGAAAATAAGATTAATTGGCAGGTGGTATCTGTTTTGTTATCAGTTCTTGGCAAGAAGAGGCAATCTTGGCAGCAGTAATAAAACCACTCTTCATAACGAGATTGCTTTGTCTCACTGAGTCACTTGAGTAGATACATTTATGCAAAATGGGCTTGCATGGCAAAGAGTTCTCTTGGCAAGAGCACAATTGCTTGGAATATTATCTCTCTCACTGCAATATTGAAGAGGGCAAGGAAAGGTAGAAAGATGAGGTATGTGGGCACGCTTTTACTGTTGGGATGCATCAGGCATTATTGCCTCAGCAGGTGACAAGTCTTGGCTGACCTTGAAAGCTAAGCTGAGTCTTGGATGAAGAAACATCAAGGAATATCAGAGCTGTTGGCTATGTTGGAAAATCAGTAAAACCTTTCCCAAAGAAGGCAAAGATACATCATTGCACCCATGAAGGCATGAGTCTTCATCTTTGACATGCCATACACCCCATCTTAGTGTATATGAATGCTACCAGGATTAGTCATATATTTTTATTTAATGCATAGACACACATACATATACATATACATATAGGTATACACATACATATACATATGACATATGTATATGACTAGCAAGAAGCCAAAAGCACCAGCCTGAAGATGGTAAGGGAAACCTTGCCAAAACATCGCCAAGATATTCTCAATCTTACACTGGAGAAGATCCGAACACAACTAGACCTACATATATAGAGAGTAGCAAAGTTCCAGATTTTATATATATATATATGGAGGATGTACCATAACTCAGACCTTAAGAGGGTTTTATTAATACATGTTGGAGAAAATATTACTGCATTTAGGAATGTTCAAAAGTCATGTGTCAAACTAGTAAGGAAGTGTTTAGAAGAAACTGGAAACCCATTCAAACATTTGATATAATTAATATAATAAATGAGCTGATTTGGTATAGGAGGCCTGACTTTTGGTTTACCTTGTACACTAATCTGGAACTTTGCTACTCTTTGAAAGGAAGAGGCATTTACTCTTTTTAGTAACCTATAAATGGAGCTACTGCTTAAATTATGTCCAAGCTTCATATATTATTATATCATATAATTATATCAAGATTGAATCAAATGTTGCTTGAAACATCATGTCTATCCTTTCATTATAATCTATTAATCTGAAATTCTGAATAAAAACGAAAGAAATTAGTTGGATAGAAGACTGGCATGATTAAATGTGTGATATTGTATTTATTTGTACCACACTGTAATATACCAATTCCTATGTTAGATATTCTTGACATTCAACTTCCTTAAGTACCTATTTCCATCTTCTGAATAAATAGTTGCTTTTAGCAGTTTGACTGATTTATGCCATTTAAAACAAGTTGCTTTATTAAATACTTTGATTTCTAAAATATACATACATACAGTATACCTATAAATTATATAATGATTGGCAGCATTAAAAAAAAGTTTACCATATAAAACTGAAATGAAGCAACTACTGTCTGGAAAAACAGTGTCAAAATGACTGAATATTTTATTCACCTACCCAGTAAATGAAATGAAAAATTGGTTTGTTGTAATACAGCACATAGATATTTAAAGTGGCAGATCATTTTTCATTATTAGTGTTGTGAAGGTGCTTTGTTTTCCAAGGACGGGACACACAACAGCTTAGCAAATCTGAAGCAATACTTTATTGCAACACATACCTTTTCCAACAACAGACTGTTGCTCTGGGTCACCTCCATCCTACTAGGATTTTACAAGGTGATTTTATCACATGAATATATCTTTAATACCTAGCCCTTTCTATTTAGTTCCTTAAATACTCAGTTCAACGAAAGTGTCAAAAATCCGTACAGTAACATGCAAACTTTGCCTTTTTCCAAATGTTCTTGCACTAGTTGAGATGAAATGCTGTTTCAGTGGTGTTGTTCCTCTTCTAATTGCTTCTAGCTATTGAGTAATAGTCATCTTGCCTCATGGTACTATCTGTCAAACTTCAGATGTGACCTCCTGCATCCTTGCCTGACATCAGGTACAAAGAACCCGGAACACTTGCTGAGTTCAAAACACTTATGATTTTATTATTGTTACCTAAACAAAAGCATCTTGTCAACTAATTGTCAAAGCCAAATTAGAGATAGATGAGATTCAGTTAAATTCATGGAGGACTGGACTTGAATCTCTTACAACTGCACAATGATTCCAGGTCAATGGCACATTTAACCCCAACCTTCCAGCTGTGTCTGTTCATTTCATAGACCTATATGCCATTTGCTGTCTCCTTTTCTCCTATGCACATCTCTTTCCACAGTGTTTTAACATTTGCTTTTATAAGATCAAAGGAATAGCAAGGGTGAGGCTGTCTCTGAAAGTCAGCATGTCTTTGAAAACACCAGGGCACAGATCAGTTAACCAGGCAACATAACCACTGGTTTGAGGTGTGAGTACCGTTCTAAGGGAAGGCAGTGGTGGAGGGACTAAAGATTGACTGCTGTTACTTTTGAAATGAGCAGACAGCAACCCAATTTCATTCCACCACAAATATAGAAATAATTTTGATTTTAATTATTACCCAAAGTAGAGCAGAGAGGACATCTGGTTTGAAGAGGGGTCAAAGAGGCCATCTATGTCAAAACTGAACAGCCCTCTCTCAACAGTGGGGGAGGGATATGAGATTATCTATCTCCTGTCTTCAACACAGTCCTTTCAACAGTTCCAAGAAGACTCCATACCCATTTGCACTACTCAGGTGACCATGTGGACACACATAAACCTCCAAATGGTCTCAATGACTTTCTAAAAGAATGCAAATGAACAACTGTCTGCAAGGAATATAAATCCTTCCATTCCCCACTATCTAGGAGCTTCTTGAATGAGAAGTGAAAAATCTTCAAAGAAAAACAAGAAAGTCCAGTTGCCTCTTGAAAAAGCACCTTTGGGACAACCATGACCTGGAGGACTGAGAACTCCGTAGAAATTTAGCACTTAGACATTTTGAAAATTTCAAAAGTTGAGTTGGGAGTTTGTAATCTTATTTTGCATTTAAAATTAAAGCTATTAACAAAATGCACATATAAAATCAGTCCTATAATTTCAGTGGGCATTGAATGTAGCATAAGCTGGATAAGGAATTTCAGAATGTTTAATTAATATTTAATAAAATCCTATGTGTTTTTTGGTTGATATCTCCCGAATACCTAGGGAGAGAGAGGGTTTACTGAGTTTTGTATTTAGAGTATTATCTCTATAAGCTGGTCAAAGTCTGGGTCAGTTGGGTGGTCGTAAAAAATTTATAAATAAATAAATAAAATAATGCAGTTAAAAACATATCTAAAAATAATTAAAAGCACCATTGAAATCATTCATATTAAAGATGGATGACTCAATATTGTTCCTAAAGATTTTGCAAAAGGACCCAGTGAATGGAGGAAATGAATGTTGTAGTTAGGAATCAACTACATGAAATGCAATTTCCTAAGAAACATAATAAATGATCCCGAAAAAAATGCAGGTGTCCTCCAAAGGACTTCTTCTGAAAAAAAAATAATCAGAACAGTAGCTGCAGATGGTCTATGCATGAAACAATCATCGAATCACATATAATTTTAAAGATTAAAGTCAACACTTTGTACTGGGCACATCTTTCAAAATTGGAATAAGATCCCAGTCATATGCCTAACAAAAGTGGCATGAATGTGTTTGCTCCATGCATTTGCTGTAATTAAAATGTGTGTGTTGGTATTGTTTTATGTCAAGGCAGATCACATTATTGGAACTTTTAGTCTAAATTCTCTGTACTATAACTTGTGCAGGGTATGATTCAGGACATACTATAACCTTGGTGGAAAGCAAAAATCAATTTCAAATATTTATCATACTTCTCTTCAGAAATATGTATGCTTTAAATGCACTACTATTTAAAAAAATACTATTTAATTAGCTTTTCTTTAAAAGACACATTGAGCTTTTCTCTTTCAAAAAGTGTGTCCTTCTTTTAATATACCTAAGATCTGAACAGAAGAAGCAAATTTCATTCTATCACTCTAGTCGCAACTAGGCTATATGTACTGTATATATACAATGCTTATATACTGTTCCAATAGAAATCAACTCTGAACAGTGTAGATACTCATTTTGTAATTAAGATTGAAGAAGATAAAGTCTAAAATATGGACAGCTATATGGAAAAAACACAGCACCAAAAGAAAATGAAAGACTACTTTTTTAATATCTTGATTTCTAGATTACTACAGCATTCCTACCCTAAAGCTTTTGGAAAAGTCAGGTTTTGAAGGATTCTTGCTCTGCCATTATAAAAAAATGGCAGAAACCATCAGCTCATGATTAGGCTTCACAGGGGTCCTTTACTAAGGCTTTCAATGAAGAAAGGGATCTTTTGACAATTTGCCCAGACTTAGTCACAGTCATTTGAGTTTGATAAGTTTTGTTGATTGTTTCCCAAGATCAAGAATATAGAAGCCATTATAAAATATGAAAAAGTAGTAAATGGGAGGGAAAAATAACATCTGTACACTGCACAATCGAACTAACAATCATTGCTATCTAATAGGACCTCTGCAAGACCATTCAATCTCACCTTCAAAATTATCTAGCTGCACTGTTTTAAGTTGTCAAGCAAAGTCTGCTGCAGGCTCTGAATTTGAATTCAGGTGTGAGTCTGATAATAAAGATGTTGGCTATATGCAATGATTTCTTGATATCTGACTTTCTTTCACTCCTAACCCCCCACCACCACATACACACAGAGAGAGGTTTTAGCATTGCGGATATTAGCAAGATGATAGGCTGCATCTTGAACTAGAAATTATACCTAGGTTCACAGCACATGTTTGAAAAAGACCTTAGTTGAATCACTAATTTCCTATGTAATATCAGAATGTCTGATAGATTCCCTGGTGCAAGCCAGCAAAGAGAGGAAGAACATATGGCTCAATGGCTAAGATATTAGACTAACATGTAATCTAACCCAGGTTCGAATCCTATCAAAGGGTATGTCTCACTGATGAAAGCAACTGTTAGAAATGGCCATATGAGACTCCCTTTCTTTCTTTGCCCGCTTGTAAAACTTCTTGCTGTAATAAAAAAAAATGTATCACTTAGCGACAGGCCTGCAAAGCTCCTAGACTGGGGCCAAAAGGCAAAAAGGGAATACTCCCTTCTGTACTCAGAAAAAAGCAGGTGCCTTATTTAAAAAAGCTTAATATCAGAATGGTGATAGAGAATTTGATACATTTTTATTTAGCACTGGAGAACCCACAGATACAATATATCCATCTATTTTGATGTATTATTTGCTTGAAAAGTATATATAGTTTGCTTGTGTTTCCATTGAATCACTTTTCATGACTAGAAGGAAAAGAATAAGTTACATAGGTATGGTATATGCAAATGATTGTGTGCATTACAAAAATCATTTGAATGGGCAATATTAAATATTATGAACTAGCTATTGGTACCTGTGCTACGCTACGGATTTAGTATAGTTACCTATGGTAATAAGGTATTTTAGATAGATGTTTGACTGGTTTGTAACATCAAATGGTAGAAAAAGTTGCCTCATGTAATGTGTGAAGATACTGGAATTGTTGAAGGGAGATAATAGGTAATGATTTGAATGTGTATGAATTTGAATATGATGAAGTTTGAATATAGTAAAAGATTTGAAATTACTTTGATGAGAGATGTTTTCTGAGGAGAAGTGTGTATTTGGACCAAGGGATTTGAGAAGAGTTTGAAAATTTAGATTGAGTTGTTGGAAAAGTAGAAGCATCGCAGAGTCTGTGGGAGAACTGTGTGGGTGTAGCTGCTACGAGTATTTCTTGCACATCTGATTTTCTTTCTTTCTTTCTTTCTTTCTTTCCTTCCACCTCTTTTTTTTCATTCTCTCCCTTTTTTTCTTGAACAGACAGAAAGTGTCAGAATGATACACACATACACACACACACACACACACACACACAGCATGAAAAAGAGTGGGGGAGAGAGAGACAGAGAGACATACTGCTCTGGCTCCACTCTCACCTCTTCACTTGCATGCCGGCTGGTCCAAGCTCTGGGCCCCACTGCTGCGCTGGTCGATCTGCATGCCTCTAGGAGCCCTGCAGCTCGATCTCCATGCCTGTGAGTGTCCCGCGGATCGAGCTGCGGGGAACCTGCGGGGCTCGAGGAGGCTTCTAATCAGTCCGCGGGTGCCCAGAGATTGATCCGCAGGGCTCCGAGAGGCCTGGAGATTGGCCTGCAGGCCTAATTAGAAGCCTCCTGGAGCCCCGCAGATCAATTTCTGGCCACCCGCGGGGCTCAGGGAAGCTTCTAATTCGGCCCGCAGCCCGATCTCCAGGCCTTCCAGAGCCCCGCAAATCGATCTCCAATGGCAGCATGGAGGCCAGCACAGACTGTAGGGAGAGTCGTGCCTCACTCACCTACCCTGCTGCTCCTTGCCTTGCTGTTCCTCTCCCTGACATGACTCTCCTCTCCCTGACATGACTCTCCTCTCTCTGCCATGATTCTCCTCTCCCTGACATGATTCTCGCTGAAACCACCCTTGCCTTTGAATTCTGGATGCCCCTTTCCACTGCCTCCTTGGATTGGCCCAGCCCAGGTTGGCTCCTCCCCTTTTCAATAAATGTTAAATAACTCCTTTAAAAAAAATTTTTTTTGATAAATTTTTGTTGTAGTTTGCTGGTAGATGGAAAGCAAAGGTATGTATTAATTTTCAGTAGTGTAACTTTTATGGGTTTTGAGATATAGCGATGAGTCAGATGTAAGTGAGTTGAGAAATCAATGATAGATGAATCATTTTTGGCAAATATTACTATAGATTATAAATTAAATTATATGAATTATATAATTCTGGGTAAATCAAGCAATTTATCTGATGTTTCCACACTAAAAGGAAATCTGAATTAATCATAGAGAAAGCCTCTCATCTTTACAAAGTTATTGTAATCTAATCTATTGCATCTCATTGCTTTTGAAGGATAGGAAAGTCAGTGCAACAGCCAACTTAAGTGAGTGACATTTCACATATGCAGTGGGATTCCCATCTGTGCACTCCCCCAAATCATTTGGGAGATTCTGCCAGTCCCCTCAAGCAGATCTGTGCACAAACTGAGGAGTGGGGGGAAACCGCTGTGCTAACCCAGGGATAAGCAATCATTTTTCTCTCCAAGTCATACTTTTGAGGAGTGGTCTATTGGGAAACAATTAGAGAAGAGTTGAAGCAAGTAGGTAAAGCCACAGCCCTGTACTAGATGTGCAGGGGACAGGAAATGGCCTTGAAGGATAGGAAAAAGAAAACTGCTACTGAGGCAATAATCAGATAAGTAGTACTTGAGGTCATTCCAAAAAAGTAATTGGAGAAAACTGATAAACCCCTCCCTAGTTCACACAGAGATAAAGAGAGGGAGGAGCAAAGCACTTTCAGACTTGCAAGATTCTGTTACTATAACTGTTAGCTATTCTATTTAAAATTACACAAACACACCACAAATAACATTAATGAGTAATTCCTGAAGTACCCATACATTTCCCCTTCCTGTATGTTATGCCTTCTAGACCATTTTCAAAAGTCAGTTTGTTGCAGCAAAAATAGCATTTTATAATACCTTAAAGACTAACACATTTATTACAATGTAAGCTTTTGTGCAATATCCACTTCATCATAATTGTAACATGTAAATTACATTGAGAGCTTTGGCAAAAAAGCAATATACACAAATAGTAAATCAATGCACAAATAATGAGTAAGATATATGAAATAACAATCTTAAATTCTTCCTCTCTCCCATCCTCATGGATGACCTTTACTGTAAAACTCAGCTCTAGCAGTTGATTGTGATGATATTTGAAAGTGTCATGTGCTTTCCTTCTTTGCAAACTATTTCTCATTTCTATTTACGTTTATCCTAGAGTGACAATAAAACTGCCCAGAAGAACCAGGAAATATAATATAGCAAAATCCCACCAATACTTATTCAGAAGTATGCTTCAGTGAATGAGTTAGTGAGTAAACGCTAATGCCACTGTACTCTAATCTATTTTCTCTCAGGAAATCCCATTTTCCTCCAGGAAGGGGCAAGTCTGAATGCTCCAAAGATGGTTTGTATTTCTAGGATTGTCCAGAAGGGTTCCAATTAGTTCATGATATTCTTACATTCTGAATAGGAACAGGAACACAAACTGGTTCCAGCTCTGTAGAATTCATTTCCAAAGGATATAAAACGCCACTGCAATGATTTGATTGGCCTGCTTCCCAGGAAAAAGTGGGCACTATAGGAGAAAATGAACTATTTCAGAACTAGGATAGACACTTCACACAGCTCTAGAAACAGTCCTTTTGGAGTAACAATAGCAGAGGGAGCACTTAAGAGTAAGAGGCTTAAGCATATGCAATAAAGGATCATACATAATGCAGGCTTAATTCTTATTGTTTAGCAGCTGAGCAGAAATGAAGTTTGTTGTGTAACATAAACTCCTGTGATATAAGATTTTTTTTTCATCGTTCTGCACCAGATCTGCTTCACTCTGCACTGTTTGACTTTCAGAGAATGGAGGCTTTAAAAACCAGAACAGAACAAAAGCTATTCTTTTAAAGTTTCTCGACCATGAGGTTTTAAGCCAAGTTTAACAGAATCTAAGATACTTATGCAGAGACATTATCCTATGCACTGGGTTTCGTGTGGAGCAGTATAAGTTTGACATTTGCATATTTTCCTACTATATGGAACATTTGTATGTAATTGTTAAGATATATTTCCCCAGATTTTTTAATTGCATATCTTTGTATTGTTTTACTCATGTCTGGGGAAAAATGGAAAGAACTTAATGATAAGCCCTTATAATTATTAAAGATAATTTTTGCAGAGTGACTGTTTCCCCACATGAAAATGCAAATGTAAATGCCTTCCAGGGTCAATATCCATGAGAGATTTCCCAGAAAGAGAAGCTGTGATCATCACACGCTCTATTAAAAGTAAATACTTACAGGAGTAAACCTTCAATGGGATGGACACAGGATATGTATACAATATTCCTCCATGGCATGTCAATACCAGCAGGTGGGCTTGTAAAGCTTTTATGAAACGTATTGAGCGTTCATTATTCATGGGTTCAACATAGACGGTCAATTAAAAATGTGTGAGAAACTAACTTTTCAGCTTGTGAAATGCCTTCCTTGTGAACTCCTCAGTGTCTCTGCATCTGGCATTATCTTCCTGTATATTCCTAGGCTGTGGTATGCATCTATTGTTGTTTTTAATGCTAAAAGCTCATGCAATGGTTTAAAATGACACAAGCTTGGTCCAGGATATAGCGGGTCCTTTGCAAAGAAAGAAAATTTCCAAAGGATATGAAAAATTACTGGAATTGCAGAAAAAAATTGAATGCCCATAAAAATGAAATTTTGAAAAATGAGAAAATGAAAGATCTTGGAGAGATGAAACCTTGGGAAAAAACATATGATGGTGCTGAATTGTATAAGAGAAATGCCAAAGATGTTTTGGCCAGGTATGAAAATGCAAGTAGAGTCACTGATACAAGCAAGCAAGATATTCAAATGCCGGCTGATTTGTATCATGACTTGGGTGATTGAGACTGTTCTTAAACCCACTACTTCTTTTTAGCATTAATTCATTTGGCTTCCTGATTTGGAAAAGCTAGAGTCTAAATGGAGAAGGTCTCTGCAGATCAAATATTCATTGGGGCTCATTTGAAGTTTTAAACTACGGCAGTCTGTGGATATGACAGAGTGCTTCCTGTACTTCTGTGCCTCTGCTGGATCTGCACAGAGCTGTCAAAAATGACTTCCCATACTGTGTGCCATCTTCTCCATAATCATGATGAGGATGGAGCCAGAGCAGTCAGAACAATTTTCACTATGAACAGTTTTCATCATTCTTTGGAGATAAAATAAACTGGGGGAGTACCTTGGCTTGGATTCCAGTGTAGAGGATGATCACAAGAAAGCAACTTTGGAATGGCTTATTCTATTCATGTGGGTTCTTTTGAACTTGCACGTCAGAGGCAGATTGGATATGTGGTGACTGACAACCACCAGATAGGGCAGTGATGACTAACCTTTTAGATACCAAGTGCCCAGATGAGTCATGGCTAATGAGTCGCAGCTCATGATGTCATCGCCTGGCACCGCTACTCTCTTTCTGAGCATGTGCATGGCCCCGGGACATCATCACCCAGCACCTCTACTCTCTTTCTGAGCATGCACATGGCCCCGTGATGTTATTGCCTGGTGCCGCTACTCCTTTCTGAGCATGCTCAGCTCTGTGATGATGCCGGGGCAACCTGGCTCATGTGCCAATGGAGAAGGCTGTGTGTGCCCACTGTGGCACGCATGCCATAAGTTCGCCATCACTGAGTTAGGGTATGTAGTGACTGATAACTACCACCTGCTTGCTGGCTGATTTCCCTTTTAGTGGATTAAATCAGATGGGACAGGAATGACCCAATGATTAAGGAAGGTAGGTAAGGAAAGATGTGGTAGATCTTTGCTTGCTTAAAGGAGGGAATTATATAACCTTTATCTAAAAAGCTCGCCCTTTACCTAAGTGTTGTCTATGATTATAGGTCAGACTTAAATATTCCATTCCTCTGGAAATTCCTCAGGAATATGGTGGTTTTGTGACAGATGCTTTGGAATAATTACCTGGACTCATTTCCATCAGGGGTTTTAGAATAAAGCACCGATACTACTTTCCTCACCTTGATGAATGATCTATGTCAGAAACTAGATGTAGGGAATGCAGTGCTGCTAATCAACTTGCCTTTTCGGCAGCTTTTGAAAGAGCTTTTGTTGCCACTAGAGGCTGTGTTGTCTACTGCAAGGGAAAGGATCTTCCCCTGGGTGGCCTTTGACTATGGAATACTACCCCCATGTTTGATTCCGTCTCTCAAGGATTAGGACAAAGATTGATTCACTAAACTTTTGATTGTTTTAATTTTGTTGCTTTTAAAGTTATATGTGAAGTGTTTTATTTTCTTTGTGTTATTGTTCTGACCCGTGCGACCCGCCAGGGAGCTGATGGCAGGCAAGGGTTAACAGAGTCACTACCTGCCTGGTCTCCAGGTCGTAAACTTTAATTGCCGGTCAAGCAAACAGAAAGCGCAGCAATAAAACAGTTCAAGGAAGTACCCGTGAGAATATCCCAAACAGTCGGAAAGTCAAGATTACCAAATCCGAAAGTCCAAAGTCCGTCACAAAAATCCGGAAGTCCAACGTCCATTGTCAGGTCCGAAGTCCAAGTCAAAGTCCGAGAGAAATCACCAGTCATCGATTCGATCCTAAACACAAGAAGCCAAACGACTCTGTTGCAGAAGCTGGCGACTGGAATTAGCATCCCAGCTGATGGAGCGGGCGGGGCAAGCACGGAATCAGCCGGCTGGGCTGATGGCCCCGACTCCCACTCATACCCTGACGACCTCGACTCCCCCGCATCCAGCTGAACGGGGGGGGGGGGGGCAGGGGCCAGGGCACAACAGATATAAACTGTTTGAGAGTTCATATAAGTAGGAAAGCAGAGCACAATAAATAAATAAAAAATATGTAAAGTTTTGCAGTGTTACTTTTTTCCTGGCAGAATATAGAGCCTGCAACATTTAAATGAACTCAACTGTTCTGACATATTCCTGAGTGTTATCATGTCTCTAAAAAATAATATGCCATTAAGGTTTTGAAATTGTACTGTCTCTTGGTATAAAAAATGAATGTAAGCAGATTGTTGTATTAATTTATATAATAATGGGATGCCTAAAGCTTTATACTGGCACTGAGAGAAGCCAGAAGTGGATTTAGTGTATTATAAAAAAACCTGCCCACCTTTAATCTAATTTATATACGTTCTTTATTTTATAAGTCATTCATATATCCAGTTATACATCTGAGCTTCAGGTTTCCAGGTCCATTTTCCCCATAAATTGCCTCCTAGCTAAGGGTCTTCATGGTCTCTAAAATAGTTTTTACCATTAATCTATTCCTTCTTGCTAATGGAATTTCTCAAAGAACCTAATTTAAAGAAGCAGGTTGAAAGCCTTGGGTATTTTAAAATCTCTCTCTCTCTCTCTCTCTCTCTCTCTCTCTCTCTCTCTCTCTCTCTCTCTCTCGCTCTCTCTCTCTCTCTCTCT